>JAQZBX010050618.1:0-19611 GCA_029593785.1 Cabassous unicinctus | reverse complement strand
CACACGAAGCTAAACTGGGGCCTGAGTTCTGAATTATTTTAATTCCATGACTGCAAACACGCGGCAGGGTCTGAGTATGCGCCTCCCTGCCCGCTGCCCTTGAATTCTTTCCCGCTTGGACAGATGGAAGAACAAGCACAGCAGGCTTGTAATGATCCATAATCTCAGAGAAAACTTCTAAGTGAAAACCACAGTCTGGAAGGCACTGGCATTACTCCCCCCAATTCTGTGACTCTCTCACCTTCCTGGCCGCACTGCACCTTCCTTGAATTTAGATCTCGTGTAGGCTGTGACACCACCTCACTTTACTCTGCTCTCCTTAGCTACCCCAAGCTCACTGCTCACAAATATTCCCTGCCACCCCCGCCCCCATTGCTTCAACCTTGGTAGACACTGATTACTAAAACAGCATCAAATCCCAGGAAGAAAGTGCCCGTTTTAGCCTAACAATGGGTGGCTAAAGTTGCTCTGCCGCATCCCTTTCTGATGGAAATCTGCCTCTGCTTGGACACCCCCCTAGAAGAGGCTCATCACGCCCGGGGGTATTTGATGCCAGCAGTGGATCATTTTTTAAAACACCACTTGTTTTTATAGGACAAACTTATTATCAGTAATAAGCCTCAAATGAACACCTTTTAAAATCACTTATCCTTCAGCAAACATTGTATTCTAGATGGGAATTAGTTTGGACAACTCCCAGTAAATTTGTGGTGGTTACGAGTTATGCAAGCTTGCTTTGCACGTAATTTTTGTCTCCAATAAGGAACTTGGCATGTTTATTTTACACATAGATTTTAGATAAGCAGTTGTAGCTAAGTGATCATGAAAACAAAATTACAACTCGAGCCACTTCATTTCTGCCATTCTATTGACCACTCAGAGTTTTGGGGTGTAAAATTGAAAACGGTGAAACAAAGTGTTTGGGGTAGTCCTTTGAAAACGATGCGCAGCTGAGTCCGCGCCTGGTGGGAGCCTCTTTAATGCAGCTTGGCTGAAGGAAAGTACGCAGCTGCTTCACAAGGGTCAGAGGTCGGGGCACGGTAACTGGCGACTATTTAAAACTTCAACGAAGGCAAGATTTTTAAATTTTAATGGAGGAGTGTTCTTTTCACTGATGTTGTTTAGAAGTGCCACTGCATGTTGATTTATTTTTTTAAAAAGCAGACCTCTGTAGCTGGTTTTATCATTATTTTAGCTCCTCTGTGGGCAGTGCTCTGCCTCCGTGCCTGGGTCTAGGGGAGACTCCTCCTGCTGCCCACACTTGCCTTGCCACCGCCTGTTACCTCTTTAATACACTGAGTGAAACTCTTCAAATCTTTTCTAGAAAGCTGTAGGAGAAAGAAAGCAAAAGAGAAAATGCACAGGGAAGGTAGGGGAACTAGCGTTTATGAAGCATCAGCCGAAAGAAGTGGAGATGTGGCATTTCACGTAATCCTGACCGCCTTGTGTGTGGGGTTATAGCCACTCCATTCTGACAGCTGATGAAATAGTGCGCCTCAGAAATTATTTCCTTGCTCAGGCTTCCGACTATGAAGCGTCTGAGCCCGAGTGCAAGCCCTGCTCTGATTTTCAAGCTGGAGTTCATTCATCACACCCAGCTCTGGGGTCGATGCTCGTCCAGGCTTCTCTCCCTCTTGGGCTTGGAGGGCTCAGAGCCACCAGGTTCCTGGAGTGCCTCCTGTCCGGTCCACCTCAAGGAGGGTGGGACTGAGAGGATGGTTCCTGCACCCTCACTGATTAGTTTCCTGCTACTTTGAGATTACACACTCCAGGTTTGGTCCAGTTAATTTATTTTTAGTGAGAGAAAAATATAATTTTATCCTAGAAGAATTTCATATTAGCCACTATATTAATAGATTAATTTGACAGAATCATTATTGCAGACTTACTGTGTAAAAAGCACTCTACTTGGCTGTGAAAACAAAAGAGAGAGAGAGAAAATGTCATCGATGGGCAGAGCTGAGTGGTTCAATGTGTGAAGGAAAGGGAGGATCTGGGATCATCCCCTTCACAAATCTCAATCGGTCTCCTTCGTACTTGGGGAGAAGGAAAGAAAATGGAAAGACTTTTAAAAAGCATACAGGAAGAGGAAGGTGGGAGAAAGATTTCAGCTTACTATGCAATTTGATTTATTTCAATTTACTAAGTTTTTTGGGAGCAGTTATTATGAGCATATCACTCATTCTGAAATGGAAAGCAAATGACAGCCAAAGGGGAATTTTCTTCTTCCTTCCTCTACAGACCCGCCTTTCATTGCCCGCTTCATTTTCTCTGCTTCTCCTCCAGGGCCACTAAATCCACCTGAAAATTAGTAATAGGCCATTTTAAACAAGGATCCAAGAAATGAAATTCAGTGTCTCCTCTATTGTGCTTGTAGAGATCAATTACCCATTTAGACCACAATTGTATCTGGAATTTCTTTTCATTAATCTACTTAATCCACTTATATTTGAGTTTAAAATATAATCGCTTTAAAAGAAAGTTGCACTGATTTATAAATGTTCTTTACGGGGCTTTTAAGTTCCCTCTCAATAAATGCACAAACATGAGTTATCTAGTCATTTCTTTTTCTTCTTTATAAATTCAGAAACCATTTCCTGAAAACTAATCATTCTTTCATCTTCCAAATATAGAAGGTGGAGGGAAATTACCAGTGTAAGCACAGTTATCTTTACACTGAATTTTTGTGGACATCCTGCTGTCATTCAGACACACACACAATCTTTATCAATGATATCAACCTTGTCACCCTATAAAAGTCCAGAGGGCAGAGCTAGAAACCAGCAGTCAGAGAATGTGTCCTCCCGTGGAAAGGACAGTGAGAATGAAGCATCTTGCCATCCTTGTGCTGCTACATCTGCCAGCTTGCTGGACCTATCCACTGGACAGGACGGTGAAGGAGGACCCAGATATGGATCTTGCCCAGGTAATTGATGTTGGCAGCCATCACAGTCACTGGCCAGACCTAAGGGGAGAAACAAGTGTGCCTACTTGGTCTTCCAAGACAGAGCAGAATCATCTGCTTGCAGGTTACTGTGATTTGATTGGAATAATTTAGAATCAGAGAATATTAAAGCGCTGGAGGTAGAAAGTCCCTTCGTTTAAACAGAGAAGGAAAGGTAGGTCCATTTTAATGGTCATACAGTAAAATAGTAGCCACAGCTTTGGGACTAAATGAAAAGGACAAATGGAAAATGTATGAAACTTATCTGACCTGAGAGTTTCTTTAGTTAAAATAATTGGGGTGAGAAGGGGAAACATGTTCTAGCTTCAAATAATAGCAGATAATAATATTTATATTGTTGTTAGTCATGTTTGGACAAAAGAATTTCTTCCTCTTCAGTCATTTTTATTTTATTTACTTTTATTTTTTAATTTATTTTATGACGTACTGGGGAATGAACCCGAAACCTTATATACGGGAAGCAGGTGCTCAACCACCAAGCTACATCCACTCTCCAATCTTCTTCAGTTTTAAACCAGATATAGATTAACCATGTAAATTGAAAAGATAAGAGACGTTTACCCAAATGTTCATACACTTATGTCAAAATATATTTTCTTTTTCTTTAAATGTACTGGATATGAATTCTCAACTTCGAATTTCTTTCTTGGTAAGCAAACTAAATGGCGCTGAAAATTTAAAATTACTACAAAGATAAAGTAATGAAATGGAGAGTCTTGGAGAGTGGGTGTAGCTCAATGGTTTGGTGCCTGCTTTCTATGTACAAGGTCCTGGTTTCAGTCCCCAGTACCTCCTAAAAAAATAAAGGAGAGTCAATGAAAAATCAAATTGTGTGCTGCTTAATATTGTTTCAAGAAACTAGAGAATAATTAAAATATGTATTGTGAAATTTGAGCAATGGCAAAACTTACCATAAAAACCTAAACATAAATTAAAATGACCTAAGAATTACACATATTATTCCACTAGCAATACCTTGAAAACTACTACAATCTTGCAAAAGATGCGAAACAGTTTGTTAGAAGAAAGGAAAGCAGCCCTGTTGTTAAAAAAATTCAAGAAATGCAGAAGTTCCTTGGGTTGGAGGTGACGGGGAAGCTGGACTCCAACACGCTGGAGGTGATGAGGAAGCCCAGATGTGGCGTCCCTGACGTTGGTCAGTTCACCACCTTCCCTGGAGAACCCAAGTGGCGGAAAACTCACCTGACTTACAGGTAATGGGACCAAAGAAGCTTTCATATAACATGAAACTTTCTAAGCTACAATCACAGGAGAAAATATCCTCTTCCCTCTTTCTCTTACAGGATTGTGAGTTATACACAGGATCTGCCAAGAAAGGCTGTTGACTCTGCCATAGAGAAAGCTCTGAAGGTCTGGGAGGAGGTGACTCCACTCACGTTCTCCAGGCTTCATGAAGGAGAGGCTGACATCATGATCGCTTTTGCAGTTAGAGGTAAAAAAACATGAAATGTGTCTGTTTATCTGGTGTTGTTTTATTGAAAAGGGTTAAAAAGGGATCCTAATTACCTCTTTCCAAAAACATTTTTTCTTCTCTCTTAGAACATGGAGACTTTCACCCTTTTGATGGACCTGGAAACGTTTTGGCTCATGCCTACCCACCTGGGCCGGGGATTAATGGAGATGCCCACTTTGATGATGATGAACGATGGAGAGGAGATAAATCAGGTGAGTTATGCATCTCTCAGGATGATCTCAGGAATAATGGCCAACTTTATCCAAGAATAATTTGATTATCCAGAATAAACAGTAAATTGAATATTCTAAACTGAATTTTTTTTTTATTATCTGAGTGGTAATCAGAAGTACTTTTTGTTTTAATCCTTATTTAAGAACTTAAATGTCTGCATTTCCTTCCTTGCTACAGCAGGCACAATATAATAAGAATCAGTCTTTTTTCCACAATTCAGTATCATGTGGCAGTGTTAGGGTTAGTTTAATTAGCATTATTTCTCATCACATCTAACTATAGATGACCAAAGTTGAGTGATTGCATTGACTCTATGCCATCCCTAAAATGTACAATGGGATTCTTCCTATTTGCATCCTTTTCTCTTGAAAAAGCAGAATAAAATGCCAGACACTAAAGGAAATTGCTAGGTCATTTGTTTAAATCAATACGTCATTTACTCTAGCTTAGAAGCTTGTTCCCTAAAGATTTTACTAAGTCTAAACACAGTGACTAAAGTTAACTGTGTGTACTTATTTATTTTTTCAAGTGGCTTCCAAAGTTTGCACTCTGTTGAAATAATTGCTATTTCTGAGACTGCTTGGTATCTTTAATATAAATCCAAAGAGCATCTTCAGTGAGCGTACAAGTCTGAGGTTTGTGCTGTATGAAATTATTTTATTTACTAGCTACTCTTCTGAATAACTATTTGGAGTCTTGGTTTAATAATTTCTATCACAAATTTCAAAAAAACTTTAAAAAAATATAAATAAAAGCTGAATCCAGCTATGTTCAAGTGCAGCAGAAAATTGTTTTGGGGCATGAGTCTATTTTAAACTGAAGATTGCATGCATCCAATGGTACCTACTGCTGGGAAGGATTTTGACAATCAAAAACAATTTGATTATGATAAAAGGTAAGAACAAGTCAGGCTAAGTTTCCATAAAATAACAGGAGTTTTGTTGCTTAAGGAGGAATAATGTGAATACTCTGTGATTAATTTCAACTGCGGTTGTAACTGGTTCATGTTTCTAAACTTGAGTAATGCCTAACTTTATTTTATATATAACCATGAAGAGTTATAGCTATTGACATGTTACTCATCTTGATCCCGCCAAAGAAATATCTTTTGGAAACACGTTTATCACTGTTAACAAAGGAAAAGTGGTCTGATTTTTCTAAACAAGGAGGAGACTTGGGAGGGACACAGTGAAAAATTTAGACATTGGCGTCATGTCAACCTTAATAACACATGGATTTATATGAAGTATGGCATATGCCAATTGATGAACTAATTCACAAGCAAGGAAAAGACACTGTGTGATTCAAAGATGGCCAGCATAGCTGGCATGTGTTCTGCATAGGCATAGCTCCTTTTATTGCGCTTTGCTTTATTGCAAATTGAAGGTTTGTGGCAACCCTGGATCAGTTAAATCTTTTGACACCATTCTTCCAACATCCTGTGCTCACTTTGTGTCTCTGTGTCACACTTTTGTAATTCTCTCAATATTTCAAACTTTTTCATTATTTTTATATCTGCTGTGGTGATCTGTGATCAGTGATCTTTGATGTTACTATAGTAATTGTTTTGGGGTGCCATGAACTGCACCCATATAAGATGGTGAACGTGGGTGTTTTGACTGCTTCACAAATCGACCACTCCCTGTTTCTCTCCCTCTCCCTGGGCTTCCCCTCCCTGACACAAAACAGTATTAAAATTAGGCCAATTAAAAACCCTGCAATGGCCTCTAAGTGTTCAAGTGAAAGAAAGCATCTTACATATCTCACTTTAGATCAAAAGCTAGAAATGGTCAAGCTTGGTGAGGAAGGCATGTTGAAAACTGAGATGGGCTGAAAGCTAGGTCTCTTGCACTAAGCAGTTAGCCAAGTTGTGAATGCAAAGAAAAAGTTCTGAAAGTGAATTAAAAGTTCTTCTCCAGTGTACACATGAGCGATAAGAAAGCAAAACAGCCTTATTGCTGATATGGGGGAAATTGTATGGTCTGGATAGAAGACCAGATCAGCCACAACATTCCCTTAAACCAAAGCCTCGTCTAGAGCAAGACCCCAACTCTCCTCAATTCTATGAAGGCTGAGAGGGGTGAGGAAGCTGCGGAAGGAAAGTGTGACTCCAGCAGAGGCTGGTTCATGAGGTTTAAAGAAAGAAGCCGTCTCTATCATATAAAAACACAAGGTGAAGCAGCCAGAGCTGATGTAGAAACTACAGCAAGTTATCCAGAAAATCTAGCTAAGACAATTCATGAAGGTGGCTACACTAAAGAGCAGATTTCCAATGTAGATGAGACTGCCTTCTGTTGGAAGATGGCATCTAGAGCTTTCATAGCTAGAGAGGAGAGATCAATACCTTGCTTCAAGCTTCAAAGGACAGGCTCACTCTTTTTCAGGGGCTAATGCAACTGGTGAATTTAAGTTGAAGCCAATGCTCTTTTGCCATTCCAAAAATCCTAGGGCCCTTAGGAATTATGCTAAATTAACTCTGCCTGTGCTCTCTTTCGCTAATGGAACAACAAAGCCTGGATGATGGCACATCTGTTTACAACATGGTTTATTGAATATCTGAAGCCCTCTGTTGAGACCTGCTGCTTAGAAAAAACAATTCCTTTCAAAATATTATTGCCCGTTGACAATGACCAGTCACCCCAGTGCTCTGATGGAGATGTTGTTTAATGTGTTTTCTTGCCTGCTTACACAACATCCATTCTGTAGCCCGTAAATTAAGGAGTCCCTTTGACTTTCAAGGCTTATTATTTAAGAAATGCATTTCTTAAGGCTCTAGCTGCCACAGGTAGTGATTCCTCTAATGGATCTTGGCAAAGCCAATTGAAAACCTTCTGGAAGGATTCACCATCCTAGATGTGCTTCTTGGAAGGAGGTCAAAATAACAACACAAACAGGAGTGTGGAAGAAGTTGATTTCATCCCTCACGGAAGACTTAAAGGGGTTCAAGATTTAGTGGTGGAAGTAACTGCAGATGTTGTGGAAATAGCAAGAAATCTAGAACTAGAAGTGGAGCCTGAAGATGTGACTGAATTGCTACAATATCATGATAAAACTTGAACGGATGAGGAGCGTCTTCTTATGGATCGTCAAAAAAAGTGGTTTCTTGAGATGGAATCTAGTTCTGGTAAAGATTCTGTGAGCATTGTTGAAATGACAACAATAGATTTAGAATACTACATAAACTTAGTTGGTAAACCAGCGACAGGGTTTGAGAGGATTAACTTCCGTTTGAAAAGAAATTCAACACTGGGTAAAATACTTCCAACAGCATCGCCTGCTACAGAGAAATCTTTTGTGAAAGGAAGAGTCCATCGATATGTTGAACTTCATTGTCTAATTTTAAGATGTTGCCACAGCCGCCCCAAACTTCAGCAACCACCACCTTGGCCAGTCAGCAGCCATCAACATCGAGTAAGACCCTCCAGCAGCAAAAAGATTATAAGTTGCCGAAGGCTAAGATGATAATTAGCATTTTTTCTTATTTTTGCTCATTGTCTGCTCTTTTTTTGCTCGTTTTTTTTCTTTCTTTCTCATTGTCTGCTTGATATTTTTGCAGTTGTCTGTTTTTGTTTGTTTTCTTTAGGAGGCACTGGGAACTGAACCCGGGACCTCCCATATGGGAGGCGGGCACTCAACTGCTTGAGCCACATCCACTCACAGAATTTTTAACTAAGGTAATAGATTGGTTTTTTTTAGACATATTTGCTGTTGCACTTAATAGGCCACAGTATAATGTAAACATAGCTTTTATATGCACCGGGAAACCAAAAAATTCATGTCATTCACTTTATAGTGGAGGTCTGAGACCAAGCCCACACTGTGTCAGAGGTACGCCTGTGTGTACATTTATGGAGTTGATAGCTGTTACATTCTGAACATTTATGGTTCTTCAAATAGGGGCCAATTTGTTCCTCATCGCTGCTCACGAGCTTGGCCATTCCCTGGGTCTCTTTCACTCGGCCAACACTGAATCCTTGATGTATCCATACTACAAGCAATTCAAAGGCCTGGCCCGATTCCGCCTGTCTCAAGATGATGTGAATGGCATCCAGTCCCTTTATGGTGAGTATTGATGAAAATTATGCCTATTCTTTCCCAGTGCTTCCCCCAGGAAAGCTTTACAATGCTGGTTTTCAGGAAAGCTTTAAATGCTACTTAAGGTTTCAGCTCAAAACATTTGCAAATGCTTAGGAAGAATATTAATTGGCAGAAGCTTCACATCTCTCCCAATATTTTCCTCCCACATCTGTTCCCTTTAGGGTCTCCTACATCTCCTGAGGAACCCGTGGTGCCCACAGAGTCCACCCCTCCAGGACCTGGGACACCAGCCACGTGCGACCCTGAGCTGTCCTTCGATGCCGTCAGCACGCTGAGGGGAGAGATGCTGTTCTTTAAAGACAGGTCAGACGGGAATATTATTTTTTTTTTCTATTCTTTTTCTCTGCTATGCTTAGAAAGAAAAACAAGAAACTTGACAGAGATTTTAAAATGAAAGGTTCCCTCTAGAGTTGAGACTCATTCAGATCTGGTTCTTGATACATTCTTAACATCTTAAAATTGTCTGGATCATTTTTCACAGACTTATCAACGATGATTCTTGATCACTAGACTGTAAGCCCCATGAAGGCAGGAAGTTTTCTTTGTTTGGTTCACTTTCTTATGCCCAGAGTCTAGAATAGGTCTGGAACTTGCAATGAATATCTTGAATAAATGAATACTCATTGCTTTCAAATATCATAAACCATGGAGCATTTTTAAAAAAGCACTGATGGATCTTTAAAATCGGTGGTATCTTTACCATTGTGAACAAATTCTACTATTTGAATTAATTAATTCTAGAAAAAGTGACATATGCTTATGGCAAACTATCCAAACAGCACCAAAGGGTATGTTTAAAAGAAAAATCTCTCTGCCATCTCTGACCTATAGTTCCCCAGTTTTCACTGTATATGCAACCACTGCTACCGATTTCCTTCATATTTTTCCAGAGATGTTCTACTCACCTACAAGCATAAGTGGATATATCATTCTTTTCTGCTACTTTTTTGAAAACCATGAATGGATGCAAAATAAACACACTGTTTTACAGGCCTTTAGAACTCACACCAAGCTAAATAATTACTTTACCACATATCCTGCCACAGATTCCATTATCCTGGAATCATGAGGACAGTCCAATACAGACTTCTGAAAAGGGGTGAAGTAGCATTCATTGAGAGCAAGAGAAGAATAAGTTGATTAATTTTCAAATATCTAAAGGAGAAAGACATTTGCAGGTAATTTTTGTGTATTTCAGATATTTTTGGCGCAAATCCCACTGGTACCCCGAGCCTGAATTTCATTTGATTTCTGCGTTTTGGCCCTCTCTTCCATCACACTTGGATGCTGCATACGAAGTTAGTAGCAAGGACACCACTTTTGTTTTTAAAGGTAAATATTATATAAGAATTTTTAACCTGTTAAAATAAATCCTATTCCTCAAGACATAAATTTTCTTCATTATATAAAACTTTGGATGGTTTGTTACTACAAGACCTTGTGCTAATGCTTAAATTAGACATGTACAAAGAACATCATAAACTTCATTTTAAAAATTTTCCATGGGGCCTAGATAGATGATATCCCATATTCATGGATAGAAAAGTGCAATACACTAAAAATGCCAATTTACCTGTAAATATACAAGGTACTTTCAATTCAAATCCCAAAAGATTTTTCATGGAAACAGACAATTAGTTCCATAATTTATATGGAAAAGCAAAAGGCAAAGATAGCCAATATAAACCTGGAGATGTATAAGATGAGGTGACATGCCCTACTGGATATCAGGCTTTAATAGTTAAGATAGTGTGGTATCAGTGCAGGGATAGATAAATCAACTAATGGAATTATCCAGGACTGGTGGCTCCTTTGTCAGAAGACTGTTATATTTTTATATGTTCTATCGGTAATATGTTATTTGGGCTTTCCTTACTTTTTAAATCAGTTCCCCGCCCACCCCCCAGGATGGCTCCCTCATCTGTGTGCTCTCTGTCTGCTCGCCGTGTCTGCTCATTGTCTGCTCATTGTGTCTGCTCATTGTGTCTGCTTGTTGTGTCCACTCATCTTCTTTAGGAAGCACCAGGAACCAAACTTGGGACTTCCCATGTGGGAGACAGGTGCCCAACTGCTTGAGCCACATCTGCTCCCTGTTCATTGTGTCTGCTCGTTGTGTCTGCTCATTCACCAGCTCATTGCATCAGCTCATTGCATCAGCTCGTTGCATCTGCTCATCTTCTTTAGGAGGCACCAGGAACTGAACCTGGGACCTCCCATGTGGGAGGCGGGCACCCAGCTGCTTGAACCACAACTGCCTCCAAGTTTTGGTAACATATTTTCCTAGGGATTTGTCAATTTTGTCTGTTTTCAAATTAATTGGTATAAAATTTTCATGGTATTAATTCATTGTAATTTTAATCATTGCTAAAGTATTGTTCCCTTTTTCATTTGTAACATTGATTCTTTGTACCTTCCTCTGTTCCTCTTCATAAATCTCATAAGATATTTAATAATTTTTTTGGTCTTTTCAAAGACCAAATTTTGACTTTGTGGAGTCTCTCTATTATATTTTGATTTATTTATTTCATCGGTTTCTGTCTATATCTTATTACTGCCTCTAGCTTTTGTTTTCTTTTGAATTTTATGACTTCTTAAGCTTGTTACCTTATAATCTTGCAGCCTTTTCCTTTTCTAATGAATACATTTATACCTGTAAATATCACTTTCACTTCATTCCTTAAGTTTTGATATGTTCATGATAGTTTATAAAACAATTTCATAATTGTTCATTAAACATTAATATTTCATTATTTTCACCTTAAGGGGCCATTTTTAAATTTCATTTAAAAAAATTTTTCCTTGACTCAAGTTATTTGAGAATATTTTAAAATGTTCAACTGTATGGGGATTTCTTTATTTTTTTGATAATTACTTTTGGCTTAATTTCATTTTTTCAGGTCTAAATGAAATAATGTGAAATTGCAGTACAAATTGTAAATGGTTACGCCGCTCTAAAGTATTGCTATTATCCATTAATTTATCTAATGTTTATTTATCACTTGCAGTGTGCCAGGCACTGTGCTGGTCAGTGGGGATCGGAACTAAAAGGGCTTGTATTCTAGAGGGGAAGCAGAGAGGAAGCCATGTCATAAGCTGGGTGTGAGGGGAACCAGGATGCCTTGCTTCCAAACACCCACCCAGACCCAAGGTTCAACAAATCCTGGAAAGAAATGCTGCTTGGGACACGTCTTGAAGGAGAACTGTGGTGTGGAGAGGGGTTGAATGTGTGGCGTGAAAGGTCTTTAAGGCAGGGAGAGCTGATTATGCAAAAGTAAGAAATTTTCTAGAACTGCCAAGACAAGTACAGGTCATGCAGTTCAGATGAAGCAAGAGAGATCCATTATAGATTGACATTTTTGATTGGTTATTCTTGCAGTGGTGTGAGGAGATGATTCAGGCTGGGGATGAGGGAACAAAGTATAGGCAGACAGACTGATAGGAGACCATTGTCCTAATTCACTCAGATCTGGGTGAATTCAGAGGCATTTAGAAGCAGCACAGATTAGACCTGGTGACTGTGAGAAAACCAAGAGAAGTGCTGAGTAAGCACTTTGACCTGTATATAACACTTGGATGGGAGGTCTAGGTTAGAAATTTAGATTAAGAAGTCATCAGAAATTACATGAAACAACTAGGACTGATAACTGTAATTTATGGGTAATAAATTTAAGACACAGAAAGTCCAGGAGCCAAAGTTATCTATTTTTTATTTGTTAATTAATTAATTCAGTCATTCATTCAGGGACTATTTATTAAGTAACCAACATGAACTGGACATTGGGTTGTTGTGTTTTTACCACAACAATAAAATGCACTAAAATCATTTCTAAAACTGAAAGTCTTCTCTCAAAATTTCATGTGTTTATTTATTTATTTTTCAATAGGAAATCAGTTCTGGGCCATCAGAGGACCAGAGGTACAAGCAGGTTATCCAAGAGGCATCCACACCCTGGGTTTTCCTCCAATGATAAAGAAAATTGATGCAGCAGTTTCTGATAAGGCAAAGAAGAAAACATACTTCTTCGTAGAGGAAAAATACTGGAGGTAAGAAGCAATCAGAATGACTTTGCATGGAGCCTCACTAGGAATTGTTTCCCCTGAAGGAAATCTCCTGTCCCCATCCTCTAACTTCTTCCAACGTCCTCTAATTTCCAACTTTCTGATTATGAGGAAGACAACTAATAGTGGTTTGACTTCCCAGATACAAAAGCCTCTCAGAAAGGCAGACTACTGGGCCGTATACCCAGATACCAAAAAGCATCAGGAGAGGCCAGCTGCGGTCCAGAGTGTGGGCGAAAGGCACATTTGCTTCTCATCCCACTGCCAATCACCATGCGGCCACTGCAGGAAGCCCACCTGTGGCAGGCTGTAGAGACAGGCCTACGGGGCCAAGTGCATAGGGAACCAGACGTTTACTTTTCGCCAAATGCTTTCACTTGCTTTGCACCGTATGTGTCCACAGTCCTCATGTACGTTTGGCACAAAGGGACTTGGGCTCTGTGTGTCCAGGCTGAGAAAACTGAGCCCAGGCACATGATGGAACTTCTGTAGAACAGAATGAAGTCCCTGTATGTGGGTAACATATTACTTTACGTGCTCAGTTTGTAAGCCCAGGAAATTCATGTATTTTTGTAGCCCTAAAAATGTTTAATTTTTCTTTGTATTACTTGAAAAATATGTCCATGATTTCATACTGAAATATTAATGTTACACTATACTGGTCTATGTAATGGGCCCTGTATGCTTTGCTGAGCAGTATTTCTTTCACTTGGTACAGATTTGATGAAATTAGTCAGTCCTTGGACCAAGGCTTCCCCAGACTAATAGTTGATGACTTTCCAGGAGTTGAACCAAAGGTTGATGCTGTTTTACAGGCATTTGGTAAGAGAACACTCATTTCATTGCCAATTGGCACACTTTGGGGCATTTTATGCTATCAAAATGAAGTGGAGAATCAATATAAGTTTCAACTCATTCAGTTTTATAGCCTTTTCATTCCAAATTCTTCAAAAATTTAAATCACCTATCTATGCAGGGTGAGTTTAAGTTTTGTTTTTCCTGACTTATCTAAATCATTCACAAGTCTGTTTCAAAACCCACACATAAAATCAAACCATGCTTCCTCACACCATAGACATTATCTTTCAGGTCACTATGATGGCATGAAAATACAAGCAAGTGTGAGCCGGGGTTAGTAATAGCTGGCCATGGTTCTCTCCTATCCCTTCCCCAGGGACCTTTCTTTAACTTCTATTGCCGTTGTCTGCGTTGGTCATTCGTTCCTCCCTTATGGTTAAAATAGGCAAAAATTTGATTTCTGGCAATGGGTGGATGGGAAAGCAAAATTTGTTCTTCTTACTTTGAAGGGATTTTGGAGGGAGCTGCCAAGGCTTGAAAATCGTCACGCTCGTGAGGCTGATGGTCTGATTACTAAGATAACTTGACCATAGTGTATGCAAAACAGGAACTGGTCCCATAATGTATTTTACTTTTGTCTGATTCTCTTGGATCCAATAGTGCCCAAGTCCTGATTTAGGACTTGGGAGAAGGGGAGGGATTTGGGAAGAAAGAGAAAAATAAACCAAGGTTTTGAAATATTATAGAATTTGATTTGTTTGGAGACAATATAATGTTTTAGAAAACTGACTCTGGGGTCAGAAAGATGCGATGGAATCTTCCCTCCATCTTTCTTTAGCAACATTACCTGCAGAAAATTGCAAAGCGTTCCTCGTTTTCAGTTTTTCCCTCATTAGTAATGCTTAAAGCAGTTTTTTTGTAAGGGTAAATGAGACAAAGCATGTAAAGCAAACTTAGTGCAGTGTCCAGGACAGAAGAAGCACTTAAAGGCCATCCATTATTAGTTCATCCTCTGAGTTATGCATGTTGCAAAATTGATTTATTTGAAGAATGTCTCATTATTTTCATCTATATTTGCAGGATTTTTCTATTTCTTCAGTGGATCAACACAGGTTGAGTTTGACCCTAATGCCAGGATGGTGACACGCAGATTGAAGAGTAATAGCTGGTTAAATTGTTAGGCAAGATACGGAGAAGACAAGATATGGGCATTTTAAATGAACCTAATAATTGTTTACCTAAATTATTTTGAGTCACATGATTAATTGCTCCTGCATATGCTGTGGCCAAAGAAGATGAGCTTTGAATCTAGGGTTTAGTAGACATCTTCTGTGCCCTGGACCATTATTCCAGACTGCTTCGCTTATTCTTGGATTACATTGGATAGAAGTGGGAAGTACTCATGAACAAGCAAGAGAATATATCTACATGGGTGTTTTATTATTTAATAAAGATTTTAATCTTTTAAGTGGACTCCCTCCTTCATTTGTAGAACAATTCATTTTCCCTAAATTGACCACACTGTGGACAGAGCATCTGATAGATGTAGATGTACGAGGATGGAGAATGTGGCTCTCACTTGTTCTCTCCCATCCTCTCTACCTCTAGGATCCTTATTTTCACCACCCAGATATTGTGTCTTCCTTAAACACCTTTGTATTTAAGGAAGAAAGAACAAGGTCAATAGTTGTCCTATAGGGCTGATTCTGGGCAAAACTGAGAAACAGAAATCCAGAATGTTGGAAGTTTGAGAACCTAGCAAATCATCTAGTGCATTTCATCATTTTATAGATGGGGAAACAAAATTAGTTTGGGTCAAGTCACCTCTTTTTTAACCCAAGTGTTTCTTCAGTGATGCTCCCTGCCCTGCTCTAGAGGCCAAATTTCCCACATCCCTCTCTCTTTGTCTTAGTTTGCTTGGCTGCTAAGACAAATGGCACACAATTTTCTTCTTTCATATAATAAACTTTATTTTAAAGAAGATTTAGATTACAGAAAAGTTACATCAAAAGTATAGGAGATTCCCATATACCCACTCCTTCCCCCCTCACATTTTCCCCTTTTAATAAAATCTTACATTAATGTGGTACATTTGTTGCAATTGATGAACAAATATTGAAGCATTGCTACTAACCAATGTCTATAATTTACAAGATGGTTTACACTTTGCACTGCACAATTTTATAGGTTTTGACAAAATGTATAATGGGCTGTATCCATCATTGCAATATCATGCAGAACAATTCTAATGCCCCAAAAATACCCATTGTTCCACCTCTTCTTCCCTTCCCCTCCCCTCAGAATCTCTGGTACCCACTATCATTATATCAATATTAAAAGTTCTGTTACTACAATAATATGATTCTACTTTGGTCCATGGTTGCATTCCTCACTTATGTTTGTTCTTTCCTCAATCTTGAGGATCTGCTTCAGATTGAGAGGGGGCTTAGATCTTATGAGGCGGATGGAAGGAACTGTTTTGCTTGCAGTTGTAGATACTCTTTGTTTTTTGGGATGGGCGTTGCCCATCATTATTATTTTGTTAGTTGTCTTGGGTGAGTCTGATGAGCTGGAGAGTAAGTGTTGGCTGCAACTCTGCTGAGATTCAGGGCTCAAAGGGCACATGAATAGACCAAAGATTTAAGCGTCTGGGCACACAGTGGTTTGGCTTAAACAATGGGAATTTATTGTCTCGTGGTTTCAGACGCTAGAAGGCTAGGGTTGACTTGCCAAAATCCTTGAGGTTTCTTGACTTGAATCTCCTCCTGTCTCACATGGTGGTGTTCTCTCCCTTCTCTTCTGGGTTCCTGGTGACTTCCTGCTTCTGACTCCTCTCCGTGGCTTTCTCTTCATGATAAATCCTCCAGTAATCTGGATTAAGACCCACCCTAATTCAGTTGGACCACACCTTAACTGAAAATTACATCAAAAAGTCCTATTTACAATGGGATACATAACTCAAACTACCACACTCTCATTGAAACAGTCTCTTGTTACTATTTTGTGCCTGGCAGTTAGTGGGCAATGGGTGCCAGAGCACATGCAAGTTCAGTGCAGGATTGTCACACTTATATGACTTGCACCATACCTGGAACACTTTAGAAGCTTGTTCATTCTTTTATTAATTCATTTAAATACCAGGCACTGTCATAGATGAAAGATAAAGAACTTTGAGGAAAGCACATTCAATGTAACCTCATTGAGAATTGTCTGGTGTGACAAAGAAATCAAAGAAACAAAACAACAACAAAAAACACCAACTACAAAGGTGTTATTACAGAAATGACAGAAAGGTAAGAGAGAGTAGTGTTGCATGCAGAAAGCCTAGTAAAGACTGGTGATTAGAGAAAGTCTCTCTGGGACAATTAAAAAATGTTTAAATTAAATTAGCCATGTGGATCAAGGATGAGGATATAGAAAATTCTAGGAAAAGAAAACAGAAGACAGTGCAGAGGCCTAGAGGTGAAATAATCATAGCATGTCCAAGGAAATGCAAGAAGGTCATTTTGACGGGGTTAATAAATAGGGTCTCTGGTTAGAGTGTTGGAGGGTGGTTGTTTTAGTTTGCTAGGCTGCCAAAATGCAATGTACTGGAAATGGGTTGACTTTTATGATGCGAATTTATTAGGTTGCAAGCTTACAGTTTCAAGGCTGAGAAAAATGTCCAAATCAAGGCATTATCAGGTGATGCTTTGTCTCTGAAGACCAGCTGCTGGCGATCCTGAACTCCTCTGTCACATGGAAAGGGATATGGCAGCATCTGCTGGACTCTCTCTCTCGGGTTTTGTTGCTTTCAGCTTCTTGATGCCATAGCTTTCTCTCTCAGCTTCTGTGGGTTTCTCTGTCCGTGTTCATCTCACTTATAAAGGATTCCAGTAAGAGGATTAAGATCCACCCTGGGCTACACACCAACTGAAGTAACCTAATCAAAAGGTCCCACCTACAATAGGTTCATACCCACAGGAGTGGATTAGCTCTAAGAACATGATTTTTCTGGGGTCCATAAAAGCCTCAAGCTACCACAGTTGTTGTGGAATTGGATGATGATAAACAGGCAGGCATGATCCAATCTTTCAGGACTTTGCACGTGTATTTTTATTTTAAGTGCCAGATGGATCCATTGAAGGAGATTTTAAACTGAGAAGTTACCCAATCCATTATATGTTTTGAGTGATAACTCCAACTGGAGGGAATTGTCTGGAAAGATGGAAGACAAGTTAAAGGACTATTATAGATGATGGAAGAGGCTGGTATGTCCTGGGGATCTCAGGGTAGATTGAGAGACATGAGAGGATTTGAAATAAGTTTTTGCATCATCCAGGTTTAATGATGGATTAGATAAAGACTCCTGAGAGTGACAGTTATGTCAAAAACAACGCCAAGATTTATGACTTGAAGCAACTTCTTGGATGGCAGTGGCTTTAATAGAATTGAGGGAACACTAAGAGAGAGGAAATTTTGTGGGAGAAGGTTAAGAGTCAGGAGGAATTAACTCATGTTTATAATTTAAGAGATGCTTGTAAGATAACTCCATTAGATAGAGGAGTCTTGAACTCAAAACAGAGTGGCTAAAACTGTGGAAGTTTAGCTCATCAGCCAAATATGGGGGCAGATGAGGATGCATGTGGAGGCTGCAGAGACAAAAGGGGAGACGGCTCGGGCCTGGATCCTGTGAAGTGCTGCGTCACTGAGGTTAGGCAGGGTAAGCGCTGGTGATGAACAACTCCCAGATTTCAGTGGCTTGAAACTAAAAGCCCATCGTGATATTTGGATGACGTCTCTACCCTAAGCTGTCTTTACCTCAAGATCCAGGCCGAGAAAACAATGATCACTTTGAACTCTGCCCTTTACTGTGGCACTCTGCCACAAATTAGTATAAATTGTACACAAGTTAGTGTAAATTGCACATTAACTCCTAAAGCTTCTATCTGAATACAATGAACAACATTCTGTTCCCATTTCAATGGCTGAAGAAAATTACATTGCCTCATCTAACTTCAAAGACAAGAAAATGATACCCTATGACATGCCTGGGAGGAGAATAAAAAATATTTTGTAAATAGGATAGCACTAATCACAGCCACAAAGGGTTTTCTCTTACAAAAATACATAACATTTCCTTATTTTCCTTATTTTAAGCATTTCACGTTCGTTTTCTGAATACATACAAATGAGCCCAAATTAAAAAAGAAAGAGATGTTATTTACTTAGTGAAATGGTCTCCTTTCTGTGTTGTCCAAACCACCCAGTTCTCTTTTCCAGAGGCAACCACTGTTAGTAATTTCCTGTGATATGGCTACAAAGTCTTTTCTTTTTACCCAAAATATAGCTTACTTTACATACTATTCCACATTTCACTTTTTCTCACAGAATATATATCTTGAAAATTGTTCCAAGTCAGTAACAGAGAGATACTTCATTCTATTAAATAGCTTCATAATAATAATAATAAAGTGCATGAATCCATCAGTTATTTAAGTAATCCTCTTCTAGTACTTATTTGGGTTTGTTTTCAATCATTCACCTTTAAAACAATGCTGTAATTACCACCCTTTTACATATGTCACTTCACATATATGAATGTATTGTTGAAAAGCTCTGAAACTTGAGGGCTTAGGTAGAGTAAGAAGAGCCGGAAAAATAATTCATCTGATTCATTGATCTGAGGGTCATGGATGAGTCTCATGACAGCAGTGTGGATGAAGAAACAAGGGCAAAAACCCGACCAAAGTACATCCCTTAAGATGATTTGGGTACTCTTCTTGAAGCTGCGTTAACAGGCAACAAGTCAACCTAATGTAGCTTAAGTCCGTCTCCATTATCCTCTAGCAAAGTCTTTGCTTTTTTGGTGAAATTTGAGTTCTCTGACAGTGCCGAATCCTCTCCCCCATGGTGTTTCTTATCTTACAGTCCCCAGTGTGTAAAAATGGCTGAGGACAGTTAGAACTAAGACTGAAAACAAACTGTGCTAACACTGACCCAC
>JAQZBX010050617.1:0-19604 GCA_029593785.1 Cabassous unicinctus | reverse complement strand
TTTTGTTTGATTATAACATTTAAACCAGTTATAATCTTTTATAATCAGTTATAATCTTCCCAGTCTTTTTTCAAGTTGACACCTTATTATTGCTTATTTGATTTTATTCAACGTGTTCCTTTTTTTTTCTCCCTAAGGAAAAATAAAAGCTTTATGACATATTTATTTTTTAATAAAAATAAATTAAAGTAAATGTTCTGGTAATTCTTTAAAATTTCTTGTTGTGCTGATTTCATTTAAGATAACTGAATTCAACACATAGTTGATGATCTGTAAATGCTGATCTGTTGGTTGGTTGGTTGGATTGTTGGTTGATTAGAATGAATGTGTGATTGAATGACAAACCTAACCAGAAATGTTGCTTAAAAGTTTCTCTTCTGGGAATCAGCAGAAAATAGAATTTCTAGAAGTTCACTATAAATTACAAAAGAAGACTGAATATTTAATTTTGCAAGTAAGTATTTGGGGGGAAAGGGACATGTTTTATACTAGCAAATGGCTATAGAGAGAAAAATTTGAGCAGGTTGTCTCCTTCAACAGGTGCTAAAAGAAATACAAAATAAACTAGAAGTTGTCAATTCTCAAGCACCTTGGCCAACTAAAAGTCATCTGATTGGTAAATGTGAGCATCATTGACTCTATTTTACCCCTGTTGTAATAATTTTTAAATCCCTGGATGGTATGTTATTTTGTTTTAACTAACAAGAATGGTGGAGTCAGACTTAATTTTGTAATGGTTCAATCGATTTAAAATATACTGAAAGGCATTCAGTAATTCGTTTTCCCTGCAAGCACAGCTGTAATTTATACCATTTCAGAGAGCTGCAACTTAGTTTAAATTGTGGTTAAGATTTCCAAAGAAAAAATGTCTGCAAACTCCATGAGATATTCCAATGCCATACAATACTATGTACATAGGAAGGGTTTTTTTAATGTGTGCAAAGTTTATAAATATAAACTTGTAATTATAAATTCTAAAACCCAATTCTGTGCTTTTTGCTACAAACCTGTTTGTTTTAGTAAATGGTTATTTAATTATAAAAATAATCATTTGGGCCTAGAATACTGATCTATAAAGAGGAATTTTTATTACCCTATGTATGAAAATTACTAAATAAAAAAATTTATTCAACACCTAATCAGTACCTTATTGTTAATTTTTGTCAGAGGTTTTTGTTTTTTTCCCCCTTCATTTAAGGAAGGTAAGAAGACCACAAAATATTTCTAGTTTTCATTAATTGAAAGCCAACAGTTTGCATTTAGAAAATTCATTGTGGCACTTTTCTGGACTTTAATCCATATGACACATCTTGTTGCTATTCCGGCATTGATTTTTTTAAATTAAATAATACGCTTTTCAATTATAATTAACTGTAACCTTGGACAAGTCACTTAACCTTTCATTGGTTAGTTTTCTTATCTTTGAAATGGACTTTTTAAAAGGCTACAAATGATAAGAATGTTCCAAGTTTGAGACCCTACAGTGTGAAAACTTTTTGTAAAGTGCTGTACAAGCAACTGTTAGTGTTTAGTAACATTTTATAAACCAGATACATTTTCATTTGAAAAGGTAGTGTGAGGCTTTAAAAACAAGTTTATCTAGTTTATTGATTTAGGTATTCTTATTACAGACAAGTTGAAATGAAATGAAACAGTGTCTGCTTTTTTCCTTAAAGAGTTTGCTTACCTTAGTTATTCATAAGCTATCATCATAGAAAGAAAAAGACACAAAGGTTTCATTAACATTATTAGTTGGTCTCATTCTTTAATTTACTACTCTGCATACCTTTGGGGAAACTTTAAGGCTCCTGTGTAGAATTATCAGAAAACAGCTCTTTTGAATGTTTACTCATATGAATGGACGTGTTTGTGTACATTAGAAGCATTTCAAGAACACTTACTCTATTCTTCAAGCTAGAGCAGTGGTGCCCAACCATTTTAAGGATGTCAGAATTTCATGGATCCTTATGATGGTAGTTAATTGCATATAAAAAGAACATAATAATTAGGAGATTGACCAAAATTTACTTAAATTCAGTAATCTTTTAAAGTAAATTTGTATTATTCATCACAATCATATCTACATTTGATATGTGAAATATACTTCTTCTACAGACATTTGGTACTCAAATGAATTAATGGACTTCTTATGATAATTCCCATATACCACTGGAGTTCACAGCTGACAGGTAGGGGACCACTGGGCTACCCTAGTTTTATATTCAAGTATCTAGGTTATCTCTTCTCCTCAACTACATCCAATATTAAAGTTTCCCTACTCAAATGAGATAGCCATGACACTCTGCCAAATAGTCAAGAGCCTCTAAACCGAATATATGTCTTAGGTACTAAATTGTTATTTGGTGCGCCTTGTGTTTAGACACATCAGAGCTGGACTTTGAAGAATTTCCCAGTACTTTAAGGACTGCATTTAACAGATCTGAGTGGCAAGAGTTAACATGCTAGTCAATTATGTGATAATGTGGTACTCTTCAATACAAATGATATTATTTGTGCAGCCAGTTTAAATTTTTTTGAGCAGTGGTGATGGGTTATGGGCATTAATGCACACTTTTTGAATAAGGCCCCATGTGAAAGTTAGGCATTTTATGGTATCTTGTTCAAGGGTTTATTAATAACTTAGGGCTGGCAAAATTTCTACCTGTATGACTACATTTATGACTACATTTTCCTAAACATACAAGTTTGTAGTCTTATTTATAATTAACTTTTAGGCATATACAAGGCAGTGCTAGACAGTTGTGGGAATGTAGACTTTATGAATCATTACTCAATTTTGTGATGAATTACCATCTTTTACCATCAAGCAATGGCTTAGGCACAAGCCTTTCTGAGAAAGTTCTTACACAATTTTAGTGTGTGGCTTGCCGACTAATTGAGGTAATAAATGTAAGACTGCACAGTGCCTAGCCCATAGTGTACATTCAAATTTAAGCCAGTAGAAGTAATGGCTGTAATAGTAGCCATGGCAACAGTGGATGTAGTTTGGGAGCTTGAATAATACAGTCCACCTTCCCCTCCAAAGATGCCCACATGCCAATCCTCAGGACCTTACATGGCAAAAGGGACTTTGCAGATGTGATTAAGTTAAAGATTTTGTGATGGGAGAGTGTCATGGAACCAATGTGGTCATAAGGTCTTTATAAGTGGAAGATGGGATAGTCAGAAAGAAATTGGAAGACGCTGTCATGCTGGCTTTGAAAATGGAGGATGGGGCCACTAGCCAAGGAATACAGTCTCAAGAATGCTAGGAAAGGCAAGAATACTTTCTCCTCTAGAATCTCCAGAAGGAACACAACCCTGCTGACACCTTGAGTTTAGGACTTCTGACCTCCAGAACTGTAAGATAATAAAATTTTGGTATTTTAAGCCATCAAGTATGTGTCAATTTGTTAAAGCAGCAATAGGAAACAGATATAAATATTAAAAATAGTAATTAAATTTGGAAAATCATCAGGAAGCTATTCTAATATAAACTAAAGCACAAAAATATGTAAAATTCCCAATGCTTATTGAAAAGTGTGAAATTCCAAAAAAGCAGACTACCTGTGGCTTTCAAAGAGTAGTGTGAATGCACATTAGCTAAACACAAACCTCACTTAAGATTTCTTCTTAGGGGTATTTAATAAAGACTAGCACTGTAGTTAGAATAGCCATATAGCCCACTCCAATAATCCCACATGAAGGTAAATTGCTTTGAGAATTGGTTGATTTAAAAAGATGTAGGGATGGAGGTTTTTAGCATTGAGACTGTCAAATAGTGGATTTATTTTGCAGATTTCACCTCCTTTAGGTTATCTTTGGTCCTTACATAAGGAAAAGTATAAAGCTATTTACAGAATATTTGTTGACCAGCTCCTAGAACTCAGGGAATTCCTTCTTGAATGGACACTGCTCCAGGATTTAAAATAGCTTTCCTAACAAGGGCTTTTGGGAGAAGACCGACAGTTACTTGTCATACATACTGTTTTCCAAGGTTAATTCAAGGGATTGCATTAAAAAGCCCTCTTTGGAAAAGTTTTCAGATCTACTTCTTCACAAAAGAGACTGTAGGTTGGCATTTCTTTATATAAAGACCATATGGTTATGGAAGCAAAAGCATTGTTCCAGGAAGCCTTTAAATTGATGTAAAGCTGGACTTACTATTCTCTGGTCTGTAAAGCTTCCAGATTCTAAGAGGAACTTTTTTTAATGTGAAATGAGGCGCTGATTGTAAGAAGGTCTGTACAGCATGAGAGTCAGGAACACAGCTCTGGTTAGATTACTTAGGATGAACTCCTAGCATCATTATCTCCAAGCAGGGGACCTTGAGCAGTTAGCATCTCTAAGACTCAGTTTCCTTATAATAAATAGCCTCACAGGCAGTGTGAGGATTAAAGGAGAATTCATTTAAGGCATTTAGCACATTAATAATGCTGACTTATTCTTACTTTGATTAAAAGGATTCACTCAAATAGGCTAAATTTAAAGATACATAACAAAATTTAAAGATACATAAAATTTAGGAGTAAAGACAAATCTCTGCAAAGTTAAAGCATCCAGTTTCCTTGGTTTTAGACTCAAACTTTCTTTCTACTTCTTAGTCCCAATTTTTAAAATATAGACTACAAAGATAAAGAAAGAAAAAAGCTAAAATGCAGCTAAGCAGAATATAATCAAAATAAAAATGTAACTGACCACCCCATCCCTTAGCATCAAAGCCAAACCCCAGGCTTTACACAGCCATGATAGCTAGGGGTCTCAGGATTTAGCAGGGGAAGTGGAATTGGCAATGACAGCATCAAAGATAGAGGCTCACCCTTCAGAGTTTGTTGAGACACCACATGCCTTGAGCATGTCATACCTGAAAATAATAAAATGAAATCATCTACTCCACAAGAAAGCAAATACAGATAGCTTTCTCCATTCATGCAAATAAGCACCTGATAAAATGAAGGTGCTATTAGGCAGTATTACTACTGGAAGACCCAGGAATACCCAGTCCTAGGTATACCCAGTTCTGCCTTGGCTCGGTCATTCCACTTCTCCACAAAGCCTCTGAAGGAGGTATTTGCCCAAAGGAAGCCAAGCAAAGGAACCTTAGTTATATTGAGGTCTTGGTTCCAATCCCTAATACAGCAAAATGAACTGAAACCTGTGGAAGGTTCTTTCATCTGTTGTTAAATAGGCATAATTAGCCTCAGATCCAGCAGATTATGTAGGAACCCTATTCCAACTATTTCCCACCTCCAATGCCTTAAGTGGGATATCATCCTTTACCTATATAATACAAAGAAAGACCATTCCAACTCATTTCCCTGTCAGCTCCAAGAAGAGAGAAGCTTCTTTCACTTAGAGCCAGGGCCAGCAAAGTTTTTCTATAAAGGGCCAGATAGTAAATATTTTAGACTTGGTGGGCCATAAGGAATC
Source organism: Cabassous unicinctus (assembly GCA_029593785.1). Lineage (NCBI taxonomy): Eukaryota > Metazoa > Chordata > Mammalia > Cingulata > Chlamyphoridae > Cabassous > Cabassous unicinctus. Next base: position 14,174 of record JAQZBX010050617.1, on the reverse strand, counting down.
TTGCAACTGTTCAACTCTGCCACTGTAGCACAAAAGCTGTCATAGAAAATGTGTACATGAATGAGTGTGGCTCTCTTCCAATGAAATCTTATCTATGGTCACTAAAGTCTAAATTTTCACCTGTCATGAAATAGTCTTTTAATCTCTTTTCAACCATTTAAAAATGTGTAAAAAAAACGAAAGCAAAACATTCTTAGCTCATTCCCATTTATAAACAGGCAGCACAACAGATTTGGCCAATGAGCCATAGTTTGCCAACCCCTGCAATATAGCAGTATTTCACAACTTTCTGAACCTTCTTATGATCTCTTGGGAGTGTGTGAAAAACACAGATTCTGGGCCTTACCTCAAACTCCCTGAATCATAATCTCCAGGGAAGGGCCTGGGAATCTGTACTTTGACAAAGCATCTCAGGTGATTCTTATAGCAGGCAAGCTAGGGACACTCCCTCTGAGGCCCTCTACTGGGCAGGTCCCCAAGAATGTGGTGAAGTAAAGGACCCAGTGTGCCTACTACTGCAGTAGATGTTTGGCTCTTTCTTATCCAGGTATGGGCTTGCAAGAACATTACTGTTATGACTGTCTGAAAAGCAAAGTGAAATGATTTTCTGGATAATAGAATTCATAGGTGCCAGACACTATTCTAGGAGTCATTAATTAACTCATTTAAGCCTCTGTGAGGTAGGTGCTATTATTATCCACATTTTACAGAGGGACAGACTAAGGCACGAAGAGGTTTAGTAACTTAATCAGGGTCATTCAATAAGTAAATGGAAGAACTAGGTGAAAACTCAGGCATTTTGGCTCTAGAATCTGTGCTATGATCACTATAGCCTGTTGTCACCTATGCTACATACCACTTCCTTTCCATAAACCAAACATTTATTTAATTTGTTACTTAAAATGCCCAGGTACTGCCCCAAATTTTTGCTTCCACCTCTTACTGTAGCTGTGTTCCTAAAAACAGGGAAAGCATTTTAATTGATTCTTGAATCTGATTTCTCTTCCTTCTCTGACCTGTTACACCATATATAACAATATGTTATACCATATATACCATATATATCATATATAGTTCAAAAAGAAAATGAAGAGCCTTTAGGAAGGCTATGCCTTTGTGGTCAACATTACTTGTGAAGGCATTGCACAATGCTTAGTTGGATCTTCCTCTCTGGGGCAGTGGTGGATCATGAGGCCATTTTAAGAATGTTTTCACCATTGGAGTGACACATTCTCCAGTTGATGTGCAATCCGAACTGTTGTTCTGGCTTAACAGAAACCTCCCATCAAGAGGCAGAGTCAGTGAGAAATCAACTGGCTCAAAGGGTGGCAGATGGTCAGGCTCTTATTGGGGTGCTAAGTAGATGGAGAACTTCTGACTTTGGGGTTTTCTGTCAGAGGATAGCCAAGAACTTAAAGGAGCCACAAAGGGAAAGGAGTCACTTGTGACAATTCCCTATGTCAGGTGTTAGAGTTGTCTGGGTGGTGGTGGGACTCCCAGGGCCTAGAAATAGGGCAGGGGATTTTCTCTAGAAGTGAAGAGCGACAACAGCATGGAGAGGATAGAAACAGTGTTAGGAAACCATGACCAAATTTTTTTAAAACAAATAAACTTTATTGAAACATATTAATAAAGCATACAATTCATCCAAAGTGTACACTCAAATCACATTCTTGAGGCTCAAGTGGGCTGTATGGAAGCAACACATCAGCACTGGAACATGCATTTTATTCTCTCCTTCTCTCCAGAAATGGGGGAGGGGGAGATGGTAGCTGGTAAGAAAAAATACTTGGAAGCAGAAAGCTGGCAGACAAGCCTATAGAATTCCCAAGAAAACCAACTCTAGAAAACTCTGGCAGCCTTTCAAAGAATTGCCACAGGGCCCCAAGAAAAGCAGCTAGGAGCTAGTGATGGTTATGGTGGGAGTGATCATGATTACTGGGGCTGAATATGGACTGGAGGTCCTCCATGTGGATGGGGATGGGGATGCTGATGGTAGCAACACTAATATAGTGATGCCAGTGAACATTTATTATGTGCTAGGCTCTGGTCTAAGTGGTTTACATGCCTTATGTCAGTATGTAGTTGAAAAAAATAAGACCTATAATAAGTTGTTTTGATCAAAAGAACATAGCCAGTGAGTGGTAGAAGCCTATTTAACTTAGATCTGCTAAATTCCAAGTTCACATTCTGAATCACTGGTCTCCAAATATTGTGACTGGGAACATGTGTGCTAATCTAGGCATATTTATTATTCATAAGTTATAGACATATGTGTATATCTTCTACTCCACTAAAAAATGAACACATTATAAAGCAGACAACATGAATCAAAATGAGTAAGAAGTAGGTGAAATAAGCAATATTTTAAAAGTGAATGTTAGTGTTCTTATACTTATTAAGTGTACACAAAATATTTTGTTCTTACTAAAAATATATATTAATAATACCAGCTACCCAAGTGGAAGAAGTCCATCACTGCCTGAGCTTACTAAATCGTGATGCTCATTTTTCATTCTTCACCTCCTTCTGCAAATACTTTTGTTGAAATTCGTCTAATAAATTTTTCTCTTTCCAGATGTCAAACAATTATACTTGCAAACTAATAGAAAGATGTTTTATTTTCATCTTCTTAACATATGGCTTCAAATTCCACTAAAACTCTTCAAGTAAAATTTTAAATAAGAAAATTGTGCTTCCATGGTTTTCTAAGAATGCAGATGTGAAGATTTTTATGTGTTACCCTCACACTATTTTTAGAAACAGAATTACATTAAGGTGGAAACACATCAAAATATTCTTTTTAAAATGCTCTGTCCCATAGTTAAGGTTTTTTTGGGAATACCTAAGAATTTCTTACTCATTAAAAATGTCATCTATTTCTTGAAAAGACAGCTTAAATGTGTGTGCATTTAAAAAATATCTTCTAGATCACTAGAGTCACCACTTATTAGAAAAAAAGACCAGCAACTTTGAAATACTTGTGTTTTCATAAGATAAAAATATATAACTTATCTTTACATTGTGCCATTCTTTTAATAACTGTGTTGTGAGATAACATAGGTGTGATATAAAGATTTTCCTGGTCACAGTCTTCCCCCATCTTCTTATAAAATTTTACAATGTTTGAGCTACTTAGGACAGGGTTTGGCAAAATCTTTTAATCATAAAATAGTAAATATTTTAGGCTTTTTGGGCCATATCACTGTGCAACTACTGGCTATTCCATTGTTGTCTGAAAGTAATCATAGTCTGACTTAAGAGAAAGGACTAAGCATGATTGTGTTCCAATAAATACACACAAAAAAACCACTGTTTTATTTACAAAAACAGGCAACAGACCAGATTTGGTCCATGGTCCATAGTCCATAGTTTGCTGACCCCTGATTTAGGATGATAAAAACCTGAAATCCACTCAAATAAGCAAAGGCAAACTGCAATATGATGTAATATTCTAAAAGGAAAAAGAAAGCCTGCAGGTGCCTCCCTCTGCTCTGGACACCTCTGTTTTCCCTGAGGGTACCACGCCTATTGTGTATGACATGAGCCCATCCAACAGAAGATCCTCATGAGGATGCCAGTGTCAGTTGTACCTTAAAAGGTGAGCAAACAACATTTTTCACAAAATGTTTTAGATAAAAGTGAATGTAAGTGAATTTCAATATTTTTGTCCTTCATCTCAACTTTGTACAACATACTTTTGGCATATAAGTCTAAAGCTACTGCACATTTCCCTGCAAAAGCAGGTTGTTGAGATAAAAAATGGGAAGTAAAGTGGGGGCAAGAGTATGTGGGATGCTTACTGTCTCAAACACTAGGCAGCTCTCAGATGAGCAGTGACAATGTGTTGATTGCCTTCAAGGCCAAGGGTGAAGGTCAGGGGATACAGAGATGGACTAATGGAAGAAGAGACAGAAAATGGCTTGGGGCTCTTATACAGAATTTCTAATCACATTCCAAGATAAACTCTGTCATGTTCCTACCATACTACATTGTCATTTTGTTTAGAGATATACAAGAATGTCTCTAACAAAAGGATGTGCGCTCTTTGGGGGTATCTTTCTATCTTCAGTGGAGACATTTTTAGAAACCAGATACCATGAACACTCAAAATATCATGTTTGTTGAGTAAGTAAATGCAGAGGCCATAGTAAGGTACAGTAGAAGAATCACAGATCTGAGCCCCATTCTTAAGGGGTATACAGACCAACAGATAAGATGGACAGCTAAGAATATAAGGCAATATATGTTCCCAAAGTGTCATTGTGCACCATAGACCCACTCCAAATGAGGGAAGGAGGAAATTACTTTGACTCAGTGGAATGGGGTATTTCCTCATCAGCAGGAGATATTTTACAAAAGGAGCTGCAAGATAAGGCACCAATTTTTTAGGATAAGTCAACCAAGGTCTTCTTTATATACAAAGTAGGTGTTCATTCACCGAGCTACACCCACTCCAGCATCACATTTTTTTTTATGTGTCAGGGCCAGGAAATGAACCCAGAACCTCACACATGGGAGGCCAGCCCTCAACCACTGAGCCACATCGACTCTACTGAGCTCGTCTCCTCATTTGTTTGCTTGTTTGTTTGTTTGTTTTTTGTTTTTAGGAGGAACTGGGGACTGAGCCCAGTACCTCCCATATGGGAAGCAGGTTCTCAACTGCTTGAGCTACCAAATTTTACTCCCGAGCATAAAAAAAAATTAGATTTATTTATTTACTTATTTTCCCCCTCTCCACTTTTTATTTTTTACTCACTGTCTGCTCTCTTTATGTTCTTCTGTGTCTGCTTGTCTTCTCTTTAGGTAGCACTGGGAACCAATCCTGGGACCTTCTGGAATGGAGAGAGGTGCTGAATCTCTTGCACCACCTCAGCTCCCTGGTCTGCTGCATCTCCTATTGTCTCTCTTCTGTGTCTCTTTTTTTTTCATCATCTTGCATAGCCAGCTCTCCACGTGGACCAGCTCTCCACATGGGCCATCACTCTTCATGGGCCAGCTCTCTGCTCAGGCCAGCTCACCACATGGACCAACTTGCTTTTCACCAGGAGGCCCCAGGAATTGAACCCTTGACTTCCTATATGGTAGATGGGAGCCCAATCACTTGAGCCACATCTGCTTCTCAGCATCAAAATTTTTTATTGTGTTTTTTCACAAACAGCCAGAGTGGCAACTGTTGATTTTATCAATATAGACTGCTGAACTGGAAAATTCTGGTGAAACACATTATGCTTAATGCCAAATTATGTGGTTTGTTTAGACTTATTGAACTGAAAAATGCCAAATCACTTTTTACTTGGTATCACATGTATATTATCCTATAATGATCAAGTACAGAAGTCCAGACCTTGTCAAGACATCAGCCAACTGATGATGTCTTGTCCTCAAGCTGGCACAGCTTCCCCTGAATACAAAGGTTAATTCTATCTTCTTTATTTCATATGTTTAAGCTGGTGTCAGTTTATGTCTCAAGTGTTGTTAAATTCTGGACATTGGTCAATAAGTTTCCTTTGGTCACATTAAACTTTGTAGGCCCTTATATATAGACTTGGACTTTCTCTTTCTCTCTCTCTCTCAGTTCTCTGGAAATTCTTGCCGAATCAATACATTCAGTTCTCTTTGGAACAGGGAAATGGACCATGCCGCTTTAAACAGAATGTATAGAAGAGTGAGTAGAATGTGAAAGGGGAAATTCTTATGTTTCAAGTAGCAAAAGGACCCCACTTGGAGAAAGCAAGCCTGAATTCTAGTCCCAGCTTTTCTGATAGCTTTAACCAAGTCATTTATTCCCACAAAACCTCCATTTCCTCCTCTGTAAAATGAGTGGGTCAGAGCTTTACTGTCCCTTCCAACTTTATAATTCAAAGACAAATTAAGAAATAATAAATCCCTAGCCTGAGTCATTAATATTAAAGTGCTTGCCCAAAGACACACAAAACACCTCATGAAGAAAGCCATCTGAGCCCCGGGCTGACTGAATCTAAAGAAGGATCTCAAAAATAGAAGGTAGAAAATACAAGTCAAAACCCAAGATTATTCACTCTTGCCACAATGACCTCCACGAGACTCTCAGATTTATTTGTTGCTTGTAGCAGAGCAGTTACTCCTGGGCACAAAATCACTTTCAGAGCCTTGATTTCTAGAGTTCTGTCTGGATTTTCCTTTTCCTGTTTCATTTTTCTCTCACCTTCACCAACCATTGCCCACATCACGCCCCTATTCCTCTCTCCCCAAAGAATACCAGACAGTGTGTGTTGTCAAGGGCCACAAAAGACTTCAGTGCAACCTGATCATGAGGACAAGGGACATTGACCTGGAGTTAGCCCCACCCTCTCCAGTGAACAAATTTTAGATAACTTCCTCTTCTGCAATCAGGTTTAGATAACAAGCCTGTCACCTGGAAAGACCTCCTTGCCTTTACTCTGGCTTCTAGTGCTGCAGGGGAAGAGCAACAGCCTGTGAATGAGCATTTGTAAACATCTTTCATCGGTACTTAGCTTCACAGAGGGGGCAGAGTCTGCCAAGAATTAATGACATCTGATTCCTGAAAGGCAAATTCAGAGCTGCAGGTCACCCGTCAATGATGAACAGTTTCTGTCCCGAGGGCACTGGCCCTCCTTTCTTTGCCCCTCCTTGGTCAGGTTGTGCCCTCTGACTCAGATTCATATGCAGCTGTTCTCTGGGCTTTTCTCTAATGAGCCATTTCTTCTTCCTGCAGCCCCATTGAGACTCAAATCGATGGCCAATCTGCCAATTCCCCAAGCTCTGCTCCTCTGCGGAGATTCACATCTACCTCATAGCTGATGGAGATTTTGCCTCCAAGCAAATTAATTCCTCATGATTCCACCAGATATATAGTTAATGTATTTTAAAAATAGATACTGAATATCATTTCCAGGGCTACTTCAGATTATTGATGACAATTTTTCTTTTAAATAAAACTTCTACAGTCATAAATGCTTTACTTAACATGGGGCTGATTTTATTCCCATGGCAAGCAGAGGTTATAATCCTCTTTACTGCCATCCTTCCCTGACTCAGCCTTATAGGAAACCACAGAGATGGTGCCCAGAATGTAGACATCTGAAAAACATTTGATTTCCATCATATTTCTTCAGATTTTTCTGGTAACTGGAGACTCTTATCAGACAATAATCACAAATGGTCCAGAACATACATGAAAGAGCTCTTGAGAGCTGAGCACAAACATTCTTGCCAGAACAAATTCTTTCTTAGAATCCAAGGCCTGTTCCAACTTAGAAGGGGAAAATTATGAAATTGTTTAGACATTGGAAAGTATTTTTCAAGTAAAAGTCATCTTTTCCAATTCTTTACCTGAATATTGGTTTGGTTAACTGTTCCTATCTTTGAATGGATTAGAAATGAGTGCACTGTCTCCCAAGTAGAAGTCCATCCCAAGAGAAAATGCCTTTCCTTCAGGATGGAACTGGAATGTTTCCTAAACAGGGTCATACCCAAACTCAGGCTGAGAAATCCCATACATTGAGCCAGCCGAGAACACCATTACACAACTGATTTTAGTGGCTCTTCTATTTTTAACATTATAATATATTTGAGCTGCAGCTGTGATCTATATATGTACACATGAAAAGAATTTTGTATGAAAGTTACATATACAATTATTTATAATGCAATGCTTTATTTCTCAAAACATCTGTTTATTTAAATAGCTAATAAATGCACAATGAAAAACATGCAAAAGTTACAAAAGACAGAGTTCCCCTAATTCTCCCCTAATCCTCACTAGGGCAGAAACTGATACCAATTCCTTAAATATTCTTCTAAAGATAATATGTATGTGTATACATATTTGTCAAGATGATAGCATATTAAACAATTCTTGTACCTTGCTTTTTTTCCCCTTAATTTTTCTTGGGGCTCAACCTCATCCTTTTTAATGACTGAAAACTTTTCTATTTTCTATTATAGAGATGTTCTGTTATTTATTCAATCAGTGCCCTATTGATGAACTTTTAGGTCTTAGTCTTTTGCTACTACAAACTATGCTCTGCTGAATATCCCTGTATTTACATCTTCATACATATATGCCATTATTTCTATAGGTTAAATTCCTAGAAATGGAATTGCTTGGTTAAAGAATAGCTTTTAAAATTTGATAGATATTTCAATGTTGCCCTCCTTAGAGAATGAACCAATTTACCAGTACTCACTGTCAAAAAACTATGAAAGGATAATGCTCTACTAGTCAATCTCTTTGCTCTGAATTTATGCCTGTGTGGAATTGCTTTTAAAAATAGAGATAAGTCTAGCTAACAGAATGTGACACAACTGGCATACTTTTATTGTTCAGGTCTCAAAGGAAATGCTATTCTCACAGCATAGCTTCCCTATCACCACAAACACACATCTCCAGTCACTTGCTAACCCATTATACTTTATATTGATACCACTTGCCCCTATCAGAAATCTCCTTTCTTCTTTGTCTATTGCCTCCCCCTACCCTGCCACACCCCACTAAAAGGTAAGCACCAGAAAACAAGAAGTCTGCCTATTTTGTTCACCCAGCACTTTGAACAGTGCCAGGTAGGTAACTGACACTCAATAAATGCATGTAGAATGAAACTCCAGGTCCAAAATGTACCTCTGATACTGAAGGGTGTGAGTTTGCTTTGGAATAACTTTCTGAAACCCTCCAAGATGGGATGGCAGCAGGATGGCTTAGGGGATGTGGAGGGTGGGGTAGGCCACAGGCAGAGGAGTTTCTAATCCATTTCGGGAATATTCTACAAGCTTTGGAGTGAAAACTAGGCTCACACCAATTTTAAGGGATGTAAATGGAGCTTGTAGAAATTAACCAACACTTGGATTTGGGCTTAAATAAAAATTGTATTATCCTTGGTTTTCAGCAAACTATGGTTCAAATATAAATTGATATTTGAAAAGTGATTTGAAACATGTCAAACACCATTGTTTTGAATATGAAGAGACAGAAATTCTTTAATGAAAAGCAAAGCAGCACACTTTGAATTTTAGTCCATGAAGCACTCTGTTTTGAGGAAGCTCTCTCAGGTGGTTAACTGCTGTAGAGGTGATTCACTGAATACAGGTAGTAATAAATAAGAATTTGTCCAAGGGGTGTTTCAAAACCCTCTAAGGCTTATTCAGTTAGGTCCTGGGTGTGGCTGGTAGGTTTGGCTAGGCCTAATTAATTGGATTCATCCATGTAGGAAACTTCAGTAATGACTGCTGGTATAAATATTTTGTGCCACTCATTCACTGGCTTAGCACTGGGAGGGCATGAAAATGAGTTTTCTAGAAATTAGATATTCTGGGAGATACAGAGGACATCATGTGCATCTCCCCAAAGGAAAATATTAAATACATGAAGTAGGCTCCTCTTAATTGATAAAGCATATGCATTTTCCAGAGTTGTTAGATAATTCTGCTCTTTAGTTTCTAAGGATCTAGGTGTTTATGCCAAGGGGTGACTTTTGGGGCTTTAGACTACCTTAATCCCCATTAGGACCACCTTCTGAAGTTCTTTATTATGGATAATTAGTATTTTCTCAAGTTTGTGCAAAGTGCTATAAAAATGCAGCTTCAGAGGTGAGTCTTCTAGGTAGGCCCTCACTTCTAGCTATAGGGCTCTCCTGGAGCCCTATAGAGATATTCTCACGTCACCCCTGGTCATAGGCCTTTGAAGACACCAGGAGAAAACAGCCAACACCTGGCTATCTGTCTATAGATAGCATCTTTTGTCAGCCCTCTCTTTCTTCCCTGTCAGGCAAAGCACTTCCAGGAAATTTATTCTTGGTAGCCTTTTGTACAGCTCCCTACTCTAATCCCAGAGAGCCCAGTGACTCTGTGGAAGAATGTGGTGGGACTGGGTTATCCAGTGTGGGGCAGAACCAGTGTCACCTGGTTAAAGAGAACTTCTCAGAGTCTGCCACATGATTTCTTCTAAGGCTCAGGCTCTAAAAAGAGGAAACTTCCAAATACTAACACTTAACAAGAAGACCAAAGAGTCACATGGACTCTCACATTAATGGTTGTACAAACCCCTGATCTCTCTATGCCCAGAGCAAATACAACAAATTGGGGGTGACCAAAGGCATTCAGTTTGTTAGAATCACATGATTCCTAAGATGTAAGAACAAAAATCTATCTGAAGGGTCCCAGATCCTCCTCCTTCAGAACGTATTTTCCAGGACTTTAGTAAAATACTCTTGAAAGAAAAATGTACGACACATTTGAGTTTAAGAAATGCACAAGATTTTTGAAAAGACATACTTCTAGAAGTCTGCCCCATTTATGACTCCCCAGTATATTTCCTTAAGCTTATCAAACATCTATCTGCCTATCTTAGATTTTCTGCCCACAAAATGAAGAAAATAAGATTTTTCCCACATGTAACTGAAGTTAGCTAGGGGGTAAATGTACAGAGAAGCATGCACTTCCTAGCATGTGGAATAAGGGTAATTGTTACAACTCCCATTCATATGATCCACCAACATGGTTTTTGAAAAAAAAATGCCCTCTAATTAAGAGAGCTGCCTCTGGGAAGTCTCCGTTTTCCAAGCCTGGCTTAGAGTCCTAATGCCTTCCCTTCAAATGAAAGCCTAATCAACTCATTTTTCCAGGGCTGAGGGTCAGATGATGAGGATGTGGTTTACTCTGTGGTTTCTAAATTCTCTGCATAAATGTTCTGTCCAAGACCTGTGGCTATGACTATGAGCCAACCCTGAGGTTGGGGGCCTTTGGATTGTATAAAAAAAGACAGTGTGGGGTATTAAGTACATTTTTATCCCAACAGTGGGAGATTTGACAAGTCATTTTTGCCGCTTTGGGTAAAATGTAGTGCATTTTTTGGGTTTCTCAGCTGTCAAAAGAGGTAGTTAGCATAGCACAGAGGCCCTTCTAGATGTGACTTTCTGTAATTTCTTTATGGAAGCTCATTCAAAGCCTGTTTAGGGAAGCAGATGTGGCTCAAGTGATTGGGCTCCCATCTACCATATAGGAGGTCTAGGGTTTGATTCACAGGGCCTCCTAGTGAAGGCAAGCTGGCCCACATGTAGTGCTGGCCCATGTGAGAATGCTGGCCTGCACAGGCATGCTGGCCTGCATGGAGAACTGGTGAAGCAAGATGATACAACAAAAAGAGACACAGAGAAGAGACAATAAGAGATGCAGCAGACCAGGGAGCTGAGGTGGCACAAGAGATTGAGAATGCCTCTCCCACTCTGGAAGGTCCCAAGATCGGTTCCCAGTACCACCTAAAGAGAAGACAAGCAGACACAGAAGAACACACAGCAAATGGACACAGAGAGCCGGCAGTTAGTGCAAAACAATGGGGGGGTGGTAAATAAATCTTTTTTTTTTTTAAGCCTGTTTAACGGCCTTTTATCACTGATGTGGGTAAGAGACAAAAGTGAGCTGAGCAGGGCTCACAGAGGCACCTGCCAGGCCAGGCCCAGCTATCACCATCCTGCTCAGATGCACTGCTCAGATGCAGTGGAGATTTGGTCACCACCCATCTAATATTTATTGAGTCCCCATGTGAGCCAGGCACCCTGGGAACATAGCAGTGAATTAAATGGTGACACCCTCTGCCTCCATGAAGTTTCCACTTACATATTGTACCAAAAGTCTGGCCTTCAACAATTCTGAAAGGTTCCAGCACTCAACCAGTGCTGCATTTTTACAATAATGCATTGTTTTTCTTTCCTCTGCCAAGCATGAGAGAGAGCCCAGAATTACCTGTGGCTCAGAGGAATTGGAGCTGCAGGGATAGGGTGGTGGTAGAGGAGCAGAGCCAAGAGGGTGTTTTAGCCCTGTGCCCAATGCACTTGCTGTGTGGCCCTGGAGGAGTATCTTCCACCTCATGCCCACCTCTTCATTGACAAAGCTGGTTTGATGCTATTTGTCTGTCTCCTAGGGAAGTGTGTGAATCATCCACCAGTTAGCTTGTGGAAAGCCCACTTCAGGCCCAGAGACAAGCAAATGAAATGAGCTCTGCAACTTGCCTTCATGAAGTTGACTTGCTGCCTGCTTTTTAGGAGACCAGCATGTAAACATAGGACTGTGTAATTAGCCTGATGGCACCAGCTGTACAAAGGCATGAGGCTAAGGGGAGCCAGGTGGCCCAGGAGAAAGAATCACACACGCTTTGGGGGAGATGGAGCCTTTCTCTCTGCCAGCTTATTCAAATTCCTTCAAGGGAGGGGTGACCCATTTAAGAGGGGCAAACAGCTTCCAGGACTAGTCAGTTTCATTCACACAGGAGGGAATAGAAAGTTACCCCAGGAGACACTGAGTGGGAGTGGGGAAGGTGGTGGTGAATTTAGCAGTGACATTTCCATCTCCCATTTTGTCCAAGGTTTTTCTTCTACACAAGATGCCAAGTCTTGGGAAAATAACAGATAATTTGATGAGATGAATCATAACTAGTAAAGCAACTTAAAATTGAAGGTGTGGGAGGCCCTGCCCTGATCAAGATGGCAGAAAAGCTTTGGGGAGCATCAAGAACTGGCAGAAACATCTTTCTCAAAACTCCAGAAGACTGTTAAAATCCTGCAGTAACAAGATGAGTGCCATATTAAGAAAAGGCCCCTTGAAAGTAGTAGGATCTCTTGGTGATCCATATGTCCCCTCCCCCTCCCCCTCCCCCCACTGGCTCTGTGCAGAGCTGGGCTGCACTCCCAGTCTGGATCCCTGGAGCTGGTTCTGGAATGAGCAGAGTAACCCTCGTGCATGTACTGGGAGCATGTAGGTCTGGCCCAATCTCTCTGGTGAAGGCCTGAGGGACTTGCTGTCCCAGAGCTTGCCAGGTGTGTGAAAGTTGGCTCTCAGAACTCCCCTACAGAATGCTGAGGGAGAGCAATCAAACAGCTGCCTGAGGCAAGGGAGGTTGGCTGAATGATGTGACGAAAGTGCTTTGTAGGCAAGAGGGGACAATCATACCTGTAGGAAAGTCACAGATGTCTGTTAAGTACCCAGACTTCATCTACCCTCACCTCCTTCTCTGGGGAAGTCATACTTAAGTGGCCATTCTTGGCCTTCCACCACCCATCTCCTTTTCTATTATGTTTCATTCCACAATGTGGGGGAGATGTTAAGTCTGATGAAAAGGCCCTGCCAGAACTTAAACCCAAATTACAACAAGCAGCCTCAAATGCTTATCAGAACAGAAATTCTCAGTGGCAGGGCCCCCTTCCTCACGCCAGATGTATAAAAATCACATTCATACAGTACAGATTGGTCTCTCTTCTCCCGCATGAAGTGGGGCCTGCAGAGTTGCCATCTATTGATCCCGAACCAGAGCAGTTTTTGGCCATGGGAAACCAGCCATTATGGGACTTCTGCTCTTTTGAGCTCCCTGCATTACTAAATGACAAGGAGATTTGCCCTTTCTGGACTCTATTCTGTACAATAAAGGGATCACTTGCTGGAAGTTTCTGTTGTACCTGAACCTATTTTCCTAGGATGCAAATTTTGCAGCAACTTGCTCCACAATACCCATGTAAATACAGACTTCTTAGGGCTACAAGCACATGCCCAGGACAAGATATATGCACAGAAAGCACCAAGAAGGCCTCAGTGCTTTGGCCCAGAGGTCTTACCTAAACTCATTGTATGAATAAGTCCCCCAAAAGAACGCCAGCATAAGTCAATCAGCAAAGACAGGGAAAGGTGTTTTCTTTTTTCCTTCTAACTTTTTTTCTTTAGCACATGGCATTCAAGGAAAGCTCTGTCATAAGACTAGCTGGATACAGGCTTAAGGAACAGATGTCTCAGAGTCCAAATGCCAGAGATAACACATTAAATTATCAAAATGTCCAGGTTTCAACAAAAGCATCCAAAAGATACAAAGAAACAGGAAGTGATGTCCCAGGTAAAGGAGAAGATTAAAATATTAGAAAACATCAATGAGGAAGATTGGACCTAGAACATTCCAGATAAAGACTTTTTAAATGGTCCTAAATATGCTCAAAGACAACTGTCCCCAGAGTGCAGAGGCAGTGTCTGGCAAAAGAGGATGGCCCACTGATGGGTTCTTGTTATTGAGGACTAGCCTTATGAGTATTTTCTCTTCTAATTGAAACTTAGCCTACTGTTATGGGGTGCATAAGGGTTACCACCTGAGAGCCTCCTTGTTGCTCAAATGTGGCCTCTCTCTAAGCCAAACTCAGCAT
>JAQZBX010050616.1:0-19605 GCA_029593785.1 Cabassous unicinctus | reverse complement strand
TTTGTTTGGAAAGCTTTGATTAGTTGTTTGATGTGCTGCATCTCTTCCTGGTTTATAGTTTGTTCATGTCTTCCTGTTTTTCAGTGTGGTATGTAATTTTTTGTTGCCTTCTAGTCGTCATTTTATCTTGATGTGATATTCAGTTGATTAGTTTCTCTCTCTGCTCTAGAGTTTTATTTAGCTGGAGGTTCTGTGTGTGTTTTAATTTTTCTCTTTGAGTCTCTGTTCTTCTTATTTTATTTCCTTGCTTCTTTCTATGTTCCCTTGATGGCAAAAGATTAAGGCTAGAGGAATTGAAAGGTGTGAGAAAGTAAGAAGGATAATAGTAATATTCATAATAGTTAAAAGAGGGGCTATAAAAGACTTGGTAAAATGAATATTTAAGTCATTTAGGCAGTGTAGAGGAAGAGGAAAAAAAGTTGAGTATCTACAATGGAGTGGGAAACCAAACAGAGGAAAACATATCTAATGATTTAGAAGGCTAGAATGATGAAGAGAGAAAGAAAGAGTAAAGAAAGGGCTGAGAGGAAAAAGTTAATAATAATAAAAAAATAAGAAAATAGAATAGATAGAATAGAAATTGACACCCTTTACATAGTGAGCTAATGAAAAAAAGGTGGTATGTAATAACCACAACATCAAGCCAAAGACATAAAGATGAAGGAAGGAAAAGAGATAACATTTGGAGACAAAATCAATTTAGACAAAGAATGGGAAATCTCAGAAGAAGAAACACAACAAAGAAGAGACCAGCTAGTAGCATCTAATTTAAAGGGTAAAAAAAGAAAAAAGAAAGGGAGGGAGAGGAAAGAAAAGCAAGAGACAACAAATTAACAGAGAAAAACCAAACAACCACCCAAGTAAGCAAACAAAGTTAAGGAAGAACATGGTTCCTTCTTGGGCCCTTGTGGAACCTCTCAGTCTACTTGTGTTCATCAATCAATTGCCCTGCAAGGTTCTAGCTGCAGATTTTGAGGCAGATTTTAGCAATTAAATGAAGCTTTAAAAAATTATTTTTTTACTTTTTAAATTGACTGTCTTCTTCTTTTTTGGTGAAATGAGAAACCCAAAAGAAGTCCTATTCTAGACCACCCCCTTCTCCCAGGGGACCCTAAATAGGCTCGTTGACACTAATCAAACACTTCCCATTTTCTGGCCTCCCCAGGGTAGCTGAAACTCTGATGCTTGTCAGTGCAGAATGATAAAATTGGCTGACCCCGCCCTCTCTGGAGCCAAGCTTCTGTATCACTGGGCTGTTGGATAAATCTGGTTCTCTCAGCAGATTCACCTCTCCCCTCAGCCAGGTGCTGCTTCAAAGCAGGTCATCTGCTCCCCAAAGATTTGAGGGGGGTCCAGGCAGCCAAATCCATAGAAAGGAAACCCTGTCCACCTTCTGTCAGAACCCTCCCACTCTCAGAGAATGTTCCTTCCCACCCAGTTCTGGTGAATGTTAGGGCATATCCCTGGGCAGCTAGGTAAATCAAACTTCTTTAGCAAATTTGCCACTCTCCTCAGGCTGATGTCTCTTCAAGCAAGCTATTTTGTTCCCCAAAGCTGCAAGGGTTATGGGGCAGCCAAATCTACAGAAAGGAAACCCCTCTTGACCCTCTGCCAGAGCCTTCCCATTCTCACAGTACATTCCCTCTCACCGGGTTGCTGGTGGGAGTCATGGCTCAAACCAGCTTTTTTCCCTGAGGGTAGGGCTCAGCCATCTGTGTCAACCACCACAGGCAGGGGAAAAATTCACGAATCTTTTCCAAGCAATCTACCTCACCATCCTGCTCCCTTCAGATCAAAGTCCTCAAAGTTCTTGCTCCCTGCACACCCAGCAGAGACCCCCACAGGCAGGACTCTCAGCCATCCTCAGAAAGTGAGTCAGCAAGTGCCCACCTAAACCAATGCCTTCTTAAACTCCTTTACTGATTTTTAATGTTATTGGGAGTTTGGTATTAATTTACAAAATGTAAGCTGTTGTGAGTCTGGTAGAAGTGTTGTGTGATCATCTCATTTATCCATGTAGCAACTCTGCCCTGTGCACTCACCCAGTTCCAGGAGATGGGTTAGGCCCTGGGTCTAGTGCTGAAAATGATCAAATTTCTCCATGTTTTCCAGGGTCTCAGTATCTGGAGGTAAAGATGGAAGAAAATAGTAAACAAATACATGTGAAATAGAAGGGCAAGTGTCATAGTGAAAATCAAATAGGGTGCTGCAAGAGTGGAGCTGGGAGCCACTAGGTGGGTGAGACTGAAAGGAGTCACTGAGGTGACATTTATGCTACAATCAGTATGAGAAATAGGAGCCAACCCTACACAAGTCTGTGTACAGTGTGCCAGGAGAAGGTACAAGTTTTCAGACTCTGAGTCTGAAGTGAGTTTGGCCTGAAAGGAGGTTATAAAGGAGGCCACTGTAGGTGGAGGGAGCTTAGTCAGAGAGGTGGGGAAGGAGGAAGGGAGGGATAGAACCTGGGGCTTGGTTAATTACATTAATTATCTATTAGTATTTGACAAGCACTATGCAAAAATTTAGTGGCTTACAACAACAAATGTTTGTTATTGCACAGTTTCTGTGAACAAAGAATTCAGGCAAGGCTAAATTGTGTGATTTTGATCCAATTTCTCTTCCAAGACTGAGGAGTAGTCCCAACTGAGACTTGGCTTTGGAAGGGTCTGATTCCAAAGTCAATCATGTGTTATTGGCAGCATTTAGTTTAGACTGAGTGCTTGAATTCATTTCTGCCTGTTATCTGGGCCCTCCCTCAGTATTTGGCAATGTGGGCCTCTTCACATCATAGCCTGTTTCCCCAGAGTGAGATAAAGAGAAAGGTAAAGATTTAGAGATAGATATATAGATAGAAACAGGTGGATAGACAGCAAAAGATAATGAACAAGGCAGAAATTACAGGTGTGACCATATTCTATTGATAAGAAGAGAATCACCAAGTTAAGTTCACACTTAAGAGGAAGAGATTAGACAAGAACTTGTATACCAGGAGGCAGAGATCCTTAGAAACTATTTGGAGTCTTTCAACAGCATAAACTAAATGGAATCATTTAATCTGACTCTAAATATAATAGGTAGCCATTGAAGGGTTTTGATTCAGATGGTTATATCTGATTTTCATTGAATTTCAATCCCATTACTTTGGGAACTTTGAAATTAAACCAAGAAGGAATGTTGATTTCCCATAATCATACCATCAAGAAGCAGCCCTGTATTGATTTGAACTCCCTGCTGCTTCCTATTCCTTCAGGTAATTCTTCCATCTCTAAAGTTCATGTATTAGTGATTTTTCACATTAACTCATGAGTTTTATAGATATTATTCTACATACATCTGCTAAAGACATGAGGATGTAGAAGTTGGAATGACCCTTAGGGTTCTGGTGAGGAAACTCTGGAAGACCAAGAGGCAGAATGACTTGTCTAAATTCATGGATAAGTCAGAAAAATGAGATCAGCCTGAAGCCAGCCCTATCTCCTCAATACTGGGATCCTGAATTTACCAGGCCTTTCCCAGATTCTGCAGGGAGGGGAGTGCTTGTGTAACTGTATAGATAAATTGATGACATGAGAAAGGAGGCTGAATAGACATCAGCTTCAGGAGAGGTTTTATCTAAGGATGTGGGACAGGTAATGGGAACCCAAAAAGTAAACTTACTTCCTTAGAGATTTAGCCCAAAAGAAATTGGAACCCTGGTAACCAGGCACCCTCATTATAGAGAAAGCCCCCAACACAGCTCAATTGAGCAGGATGTTTGGGAGAACAAGATATTTTCTTGGTGTTTCCCTACATCCCAAGGCTCTCACCTCAGGAAAATTGGCATTGAAAGAAATTTTTCTAAGATGGAGGAATTGCTTCAACCCCTATCACAGAAGACTGGCCATTTACCAAGAGAAACCCAAAGGTATGATAAGGGTCACAAGGAAGTGAATGAAGGCTGGGCAAATATTCTGATTCTTCCTGGGCAGCCCCACAACACCTTCCACTCCCAGTGTACCTGAGCTGGGGAGGGTTGAGCTGTTGGAAGGGACATGATGGATCGACCCATCTTGGGCAGGAGCTGGTTTCCTTGGAGGTTGGATGCCTGGTTGGCTTATCATGTTCACATCCTGCTAATGGTTAGCAGGATGGGAAAGAGAGTCCTGGGGTGATGATGATCTGCTCAGAAACTTATCTGCATCTGGAGCCAACATATATTCTCTTTTCTTCATGGGCTCAAGGTCTGTGTGCAGACAATTGTTTCTAATCTGGGGAGGAGAAGTTTATGTGGAGTCATCACTGTGGCAACAACCAAGCAGGGCCTTGATGACCAACTGATAAGGGGTGTGGAATTTGTTCTTTACTGAGAAGTAGGGAAAGTGGGGTGGGGGACTCTGACTGAGGAAGGGCAAGGCAGAACCTTTTGTTCCACACATCTGATGATTTCCACTAGAAGGCTGATCTGGGAGCTTCCTCCTGTAAGGGCAAAAGTGTCAAAGACAGCTGTAGGTGGTGCTCAGGGCACCCTGGGGAGAAAGGGGAAGCTGGGATCTCAAAGGCAGCGTTTGAGAGAATCCATCCCCACTACCACCAATTCTAAGTCATTCTTGCCCATCCCTTCCTGATCCCACACCACAATCAATGGTCAAGATAACAAAGTGTAGTGAGAGACTGGCTCAGAATTCTTCCTGGAACCTCAGTCATGGGTACTCAGCTACATGTGGGTGTGGACTAGGCTGTACACCTACCCATCAGTAGAATAGTGTTGATGGGAAGAAGAGACCCACCTGTCACTTGCAGAGAATAAGGAAGCATCTTGCACTCAAGCTATACTTTGAGGTACAATGAGGACCCAGGGAAGTATGGGGCAGGAAATGGATTCAAACTTTTCCCCTTATCCTCCAAATACTTATGGAGCAACTATCACAGGATAGTTCAGTGTATATCTGAGACAGGACATCAGAACTCCTGGAATTTAAGTTTGAATGGGCTTTCACAGGGCATAGCAAATGTGGGTGTCTATAAAAATCACATTAAAAAGGACCATTCCTGACCTAGGACAGTAGCTTCCTCCCTATAGCTTTGAAGGAGGAGGGAATGTGTTCTGTTTCTGGTGCAGAGGTTTCTATGACCACCAGTTAAGAACTTATAGCTTCCAAGATGAACTCTGGAATTGCACCAGGTACAAATGGAAGAGGAGAATTGCAAAAATATCAAAACTTGCAATGTGCAAAGAAAAAGGCCAGAATAAGATTGTTAGCAAATCACCAGAGGGCAGGCAGGAGTGTGCATCACTACCCTTCTAAGGCCCCCATGGTCCATCCTTTCTGTTTGACTTGAATCCTTCTGGGATCCTGGTCTCTGACCTCAGAATTCCTTTTTCTGCCACATTGTTTCTGGGGGAACATTTGTGATAGAGCTTCCAAAGCCACAACTGATCTCATTTCATAAACTTTATCCCTCCCTGTAAACTGGCATTTCTAGCATCCCTGCAATTTCTTGCACAATTTGTTTTAATCCAGAAATTACCCAGAAGGCTGCCAGCCTATCTGTCAGGTCCTTGGAGGCCACTCCCCTCTCACTGGTTCCTGATGATTCACAGTAAGCTTTGGTGTCTGGATCAGTGTCCTTATTCCTTGCTGTAGAAGGAAAATTCACACTCTTCCTCACTGGCCAAGATGACACTGCGACCATTTGGTTCTCAGGTCCACTGTCTGGGGAGTTCAACAGTTTACACACTGAGTTGTGTTGTTACTGAAATATCCTGAAAGAGACACCCAGCCCTGAGCCTTAGAGCTCACATCCCCTGGGATGGTGGTGGTCTTTGTCCAAAGTGGACACTGTGACTGTGGTTATGCCCAGAGGGTAAGAACCTGTCTGCTGGGGGACAGTTGAAATATGTGACATGTCAGGGTTGAGGGAAGGAGGGGGTTACTAAGACTCAGGACCCACAGGCATACAGGGAACAGCATTACCAATTAAACACTGCAGCCCTTCCAGTCCAGGTTGGAGACTCCCTGTCCTGAGCTCACATGAGGGTCCTCTCTGGGGCTCCCGATGAGCTGGACCTAAAGGATTAACCCCTGGCCCTGTCGTGAACCTCCAGGGCCTTGCCCCACCTTCTAGCCTCCATCTTGTTAAGGATTTTGAATATCATCCCTTGGCTTCATCTAGAATGGGGTGGTGCAGATCAATTGTGGAGTAATACTTCATTTTCAGTTTTAGATGTTTCTCAGTTTTCCTCCATTTCACCAGGGCTCCAAGTGTCACCCAGACACCCATGACAGCCTCTTCAGGACAGCTGAGGTGAACAGCAAAACCCTGGCTCCCAGTAGCCCAGGGCCTTGATGACAGGGCATAGTCATCCACAGATGGGTTTGTTAAATGAATCACAGGTTTGGCTGTGATTTCCCCCCAAAGACAGAAGTGCCAGGTCTCAAAGGTAGTTCAGGACACAGAGGAAGGCACTGGTAACTGGGAATTTTCACCTACACAGCTGGGAGGCTCCTGAGAGCTGAGATATCGTGTAGAAACACATAATAAACCTAGTGCAATCTGATATGGCAGAGGATAACTTTTTACTGCATCTTTGGGCTTCCACTGGCCTAGAATGCAGTGAGACTCACAGAGAAAAGGCCCACATTTAGGGCAAGATTATATCTCACTCAGTCTCAGACAGGAAATCTTCTCTTTACACTGAGACTACTTGACCAACTAGAAAGCCTAGCTGGCCAAAACAGTCATGCACCATCCAAGGGTTCCTCCTGCTCAGGTTCTGCTTGGTGGGCAGCAGGGCCCCACTGGACTTGATTCCCCAATGGAATGGGTTACATTCTTTTCTGGCAGAAAGCAAGTGTCTCAGCAGTGACTGTTAGAACAAGGGAAGTGAGGGAAGGAGATGTCCTGAGGTCTCCTGGGGTTGCTTTTCCTCAGGAAAAGCTGCTGTCCAACAGCTCTAGATCTCAGGTCTCTTGATATAATCAGTGTGGCCCCTTCTGCCTGGCTTTCTGGTTGGTGGTTTTTTTGTGTTTCACTCTGACAGAACACAGCCTCACTTTGTCAAGGGGAAGAAGTCAGCAAAGGCATAGTTTAATCTACAAAACTTTACAAATGTCTGCTCCCATCTACTTATTGAGTGCACATAGATATCTATGAAGAGACCTGAAAACAGGAGGCCCTTTCAGCCTGTCCACTTTTGAATGGTGGCCACTGGGTCACACTGTCACATGGGCTTCACAATAAAAACATCAAAACAAACTGAACATTGACTGGAGACTCTTTATGGGAGGTTGAGATCCTTGTCAGCTTTTGTGTACACTAGACAGCTTCTTTGCCCACTTAAGGCCTGACCAGCAGGCCCATACCTCCAAGGCTGTTGGGTATCAGATTGATGCTGAGTGAATCCCAGGGTCCCTTCCCTAATCACATGTGCTTTTCCATGGGGACAAATCTCTGCAGCTCTCCAGAAATTTTCATTTATACATTTTAGTGAGAAAGGCCTTTGATCTCAATTTAAATTAAAAAACATGTCTAACATAGTCATAATTGTTGTTTGCCTCTGTGCATGCACAATACAAAGTATTTAACTTTCTCAAAAAATATTACTTTAAATATTATTACCATGGCTTCGAGTTAGCAGGTTAGATGACCCATTAAGAAGGAAAGTGAGTTGAAGCCTGAAGATTTTCTTCACAGGATATAATGGCCACCTTGAAGTCCAGGTGACTTACAGGACTCATTTACTAGGAATGACATAAAAAAAGGACAGTTTTATCAGGCAGAATAGAATATGCTTCCCTACAGCTATCAGGCAAGGCAGAATATTTTTTTCTAGCTAAGATTTATTTTGCCAGTTCAAGTACTGGAATCCTTTTGGGGGGGAGAGATAGCTTGAGGTACCCAAATTTATAATATAGAATGTAGTAGCCAGAAAATAATTTCCAAGGAATGAAATAGAGGCATAGTGTAGTGTTCTGTGCTTGTGCCCACAAACCCCTGGTCTTTCATGCATATACCTGGCTCTGGATGGAGTCATCAGGGGATGGGGCAAGGATAGTCTAGAAGGCCCTGGGCCTCAGTATTCCAGCTCCAGTATGGGGTGGAGGAACAGGGGTCAGATGATGTCCTGGGTTCTGCTGTCTCACCCTAGCAGAACTGGCTGTACCATTCTACATTCCTACCAACAGTGAACAAGTGTTCCTACCTCTTCACATCCTCTCCAATACATGTAGTTCTCTGTCTTTTTAATAGTGGCCATTCTAATAGGAGTGAAGTGATATATCATTGTAGCTTTGATTTGTATTTCTTTAATCACTACTGATGTTGAACATTTTTTCATTTGTTTCTTCATCATTTGTATTTCTTCTTTGGATAAATGTTTATTTAAAAGTCTATTCAAGATGTTTGCCCATCTTTTGATTATGTCATTTCTCTTTATATTGTTGAGTTGTATCATTTTTTTATATCATGGATAGTAAACTTCCATTGGATAAGTGATTTCCAAATATTTTCTTCCACTGAGTTGGCTACCTTTTCACACTTTGACAAAGTCTTTTGAGGTACAGTAGTGTTTAATTTTGAGGAGGTCCATTTATCTATTTTTCCTTTTATTGCTTGTGCTTTGGGTGTAAGCTTCAAGAAACAATCACCTATCAGAATATCTTTAAGATGTTTCTCTACGTTTTCTTCTACTAGTTTTATAGTACTAGCTTTTGTATTTAGGTTTTTGATCCATTTTAATTGACTCTTGTACTGGGAGTGAGTTAGGCATTCTCTTTCATTCTTTCGGTTATGGATATCCAGTTCTCCCAGTGCCATTGTTGAGGAGACTTTTTGGTCACATTAAAATAGATTTAGTAGATTTGTTGAAAACTAATTGGCTGTAGAGGTGAGGGTTTATTTCTGGACTCTCAATTCAATTCCATTAATAGATGTGTTTATCTTTATGCCAATATCATGCTGTTTTGACCACTCTAGCTTTGTAATATGTTTCATGGTCAGGCAGTGAAAGTCCTCCTACATCACTCCTCATTTTTAGAAACTTTTAAATATTTAGGAGCACTTTCCCTTCCAAATAAATTTGATATTTGCCATTTCTATTTCTGAAAAGTAGGCTGTTGGAATTTTGATTGATATTGCATTGAATCTAGAAATCAGCTTAAGTAGGATTGACATCTTCATGATATTTAGTCTTCCAATCCAAGTGGGATTCATTCCTGGTATGCAAAAGCAGTTCAACACAAGAAAATCAATTAATGTAATACACCACATTAACAAATTGAAGGAAAAATCACTTGGTCACCTAGATCAATGCAGAAAAGGCATTCAACAAACTCTAGCATCCTTTCTTGATAAAAACACTTAGAAAGATTGAAATAGAGGGAAAATCCCTCAACATGATGAAAAGCATATGTTTTAGGGTTCTCTAGGGTTACAGAAGCAACAGGAGTTATCTGGCAATAACATGAGATTTTATAAGAGTCTCTCACATGACCATGACCATGGGGATGAACAACTCCAGGTTCTGCAAGCAGGCTGCAAACCAGAGGCTCCAATGAAAGTCCAATGAAGGCCCTTGAAGAGTTTCTGGGAGATGCTGGCTGTTCAAAGAGAAGCTGAGAAACTCTCTCCAAATGCTGAAATCACCTACCCTTTTAAAGCATTCAAATGATTTGTAAAGCATTACTCATTGCTGACAGCCATCTCCCTGATTGATGTAGATATAATCAGATATCTATTCAGTAAACTCACTGGTGATTAAAGTCCATAAATGTCCTTGTATTACAAATAGCTCAGTTCTTGTTTGACCAATCAACTGGGCACAATTATCTGGCCAAGTTGACACTTTTGCCTAACCACCACAGCATGTATGAAAAAACCACAGCAATCATTTTACTCAATAGGGAAAGGTTTAAAGCATTCCTTCTTAGATTGGGAATGAGACAAAGAGGCCCACTTTCACCTCTGTTATTCAACAAAGACATACACCATTAACAAATAGAATTTATTCCTTGTATGTCTTTTGATATGATGTTGGATTCTATTTGCAAGATAAAAGAATGTGTTTAAGCAAGATTGGTGTTAATACTTCTTGAATTGCTTGGTAGAATTTACCTGTAAGTCCATTTGGTCCTGGATATTTCTTTGCTGGGAGATTTTTGATGACTGATTGAATTCTTTAAATATAGTGGGTTTTTGAAGTTCTTGTATTTCTTGAGGCATTGGTGTAGGTTGTGTGTTTCTAGGAATTTTTCAATTTCATCTAGGTTGTCTAGCTTATTGGCATACAGTTGCTCGTATTATCCTCTTATGATCCTTTTTTATTCTTATGTAGTCAGTCATAACTTCCTCCACTTCATTTATTTTATTGCATTGCACCTTCTCTTTTTTTCTTTGTTAGTCTTGCTAAACATTTGCCAATTTTATTGCTCTCCTCAAAGAACCAGGTTTTGGTTTTGTTGATTTTCTCTATCATTCTTTTATTATCAATTTCATTTATTTCTGCTCTAATCTTTTCTATTTCTTTCCTTCTGCTTGCTTTGGGAATTATTGCTATTTTTTCAGTTTCTCCAGTTGTTCAATTAGATCATTGATTTTAGCTTTTTCTTCTTTTTTAATATAGTAGTTTAGGGCTATAAATTTCCCTCTCAGGATTGCCTTCACTGTATCTCATAAGTTTTGATAAACTGCATTCTCAATTTCATACATCACAATCTATTTAAAAATTTCACTTACAATTTCTTCTTTGAATCGGGTTGTTTATGACTGAATTGTTTACCTTTCACACACTTGTGAGTTTTTCCCTTTCCATTCTATTGTGTGTTCCAGCTTCATTCCTTTATGATCTGAAAGTTGCTTTGTATAATTTCAGTCTTTTTATATTTATTGAAACCTGTCTCATGATGTACCACATGGTCTATCCTGGAAAAGGTCCATGAGCATTTGAGAAGAATGTATAATCTGCTGATTTAGAATGCAGCATTCTGTATATGTCTGTTAGGCCTAGCTCATTTATATTGTTAAAATGCTGTTTCCTTGAACTTCTGTCTACTTGTCCTATCTAATGATGTAAGTGGTGTATTGAAGCCTCCAACTATCATTGTAGAGATATTTATTTCTCTGCTCATTTTGCCAGAATTTGCATCATGTAATCTGGAGCAACCTGATTAGGTACATAGACATTTATGACTGTTACTTCTTACTGACTGATTTTCTATTTTATTAATATATAATGGCCTTTTTAATCTCATAACTTTTTAGCATTATTGTCTGTTATATCTTATATTATTATAGCTATCCATGCATTTGGTTATTGTTGGTGTGGATTATCTTTGTCCAACCTTTCACATCCAGCCAGTTTTTATTCCTGGATCTAAGATGAGTCTATTGTAAGCAGTATATGGATGTCTCATTTTTTAAATCCATTTTGTCAGCCTATATCTTTTGATTGGGGAATTTAATCCATTCATGTTCAATGATATTACTCTAAATGCATTATTAATTACTTCCACTATTTTATTCTTTCATTTTCATATGCCATGTCTTACATTTGTCTGTCTTTTTACTCTTTTGGTTATGCTTTCTGCTATTCTTGCCTTCTACACTCTCCTCCAAGCCTCTCTCTCCTATCTTTTTCTTTTGGACTGTAAAGTTCCCTTTAATACTTCCTGCAAAGTTAGATTATTTTTTTATGAAGTCTCTTAGTTTCTGTTCAATTCTGAGTATTTTAAACTCACCTTTATATTTGAAGGATAATTTTGCTGGATAAAGAATTCTTGGCTGGCAATTTTTTTCTTTCAGTATCCTAATTATATCATACCACTGTATTCTTGCCTCTATGATTTCTGATGAGAAATTCACACTAAGTCTTATTGGACATCACTTGTTTGTGATGGTTTGTTTCTCCTTGCTGCTTTCAGAATTTTCTTTCCCTTTGATGTTTGACATTCTGAGTAGTATGTGTTATGGAGTAGTTCTGTTCAGATTTATTCTGATTGGAGTATGCTGTGTTTCTTTGACATGGAAACCCATTTCTCTCATGAGCATTGGGAAATTTTCAACCATTAATCCCTCAAATCTTCTTTCTGCCATGTTTCACTTCTATTCTTCCAGAATTCCCATGACACATGTTTTGAACTTCATGTTACCATTCAACTCAAAATTTGGGGGCATTTTGGGAACTTAGGAATTTTCCTGAATGCATTACAATGACAGATATGGGCCATTACATATCTTGCCATAACCTACAAAATTGTGTGGGAGAGAGTGTAAACTACAATGTAAACTATAATCCATACTTAGTGGCAATGCTCTAAAATGTTTTCATCAATTGTAACAAATGTACCACACTAATGAAAGATGTTGGTGCTGTGGGAAAATATGGCAGGTGTAGGAAGCAGGGAATATTGGAATTCCCTATATTTTTATGTTACATTTATGTAACCTAAATACATTTCCTTAAAAAATTAAAAAATATATTTTAGAAAAAAGAAAGAGAGAGGCACACCATATATACCTTATACAAAAATCAACTCATGTTGGATCAAAGTTTTAAATATTAGAGCCAAGACCTTGGAAGATAATGTAGGGAAATATCTACAAGACCTTGTAATAGGAAATGGCTTCATGAACTTCACACCCAAAGCACAAGCAGAGAAAGAAATAATAGAGAAATGGGACCTCCTCAAAATTAAAATCTTTTGCACTTCAAAGGAGTTTGTCAAGAAGTGAAAAGACAGCTTAAATAATGGGAGAAATTATTTGGTAACCATATATTTGATAGGAGCTTATTATCCAGCATATATGAAAAAAAAAAAAAACCTATATCTTGAAAATGAAAAGACAAACAAACCATTTAAAAAGGGCAAGTGTTTTGAACAGACACTTCTCAAAGAAGCAATACAAATGTCTAAAAAGTACGTGAAAAGATGCTCAACATCACTAGCTATTAGCGAAATGCAAATCAAAACTACAATGAGATATCATCGTACATTTAATGCCATTTAAAAAACAGGTACTGCAAATATTGGAGAGGATGGGGAGGAATCAGAACCCTCATCCTCTGCTGGTGGGAATGTAAAGTTGCCCAGATATTGTAGAGGACAGTTTGTCAATTCCTCAAAAAACTAACTATAGATCTTCCATATCATCCAGCAATTCCACTATTGTGTATTTACCCAGAAGAATTGAATGCAAGGATAAGAAAAGATATATGCACACCAATGTTCATAAGCAGCATTATTCACTATTTCCAAAAGTTGGAATCAACCCAAATGCCTTTCAACAGATGAATAAATAAACAAAATGTGGTACATACATGCAATGGAATATTAGTTGTAATAAGGAATATAGTACTAACACATGGCATAATATGGATGAATCTTGAGGACATTATCTTGAAGGATGCAAGCCAGGCATTGAAGGACAAATAATACATGATCCTTCTGATATGAATAAAGCAAATCTAGCAGACTCACAGAGCTAGAGTCTAGAATATAGGTTTACAGAAATAGAAAGGAAGAAGAAGGTTGTGGACTCATGCTCATATGGGTGAAATCTATGATAAGGTGGAAGTGAGTAGATGCTCAGTGAAGGGATATGACAAAGGTGTTGTGATAGTATTGGATTGTACAGTGAAAGATTTAGAGGGATTAGGGTGGGGAGGGTGGTTTTGCCAGTCCGTGGAACTGAGGGGAGGGTTTGTGGAGGGAGTAGGTGAACACTGGAGAGTGGCAGGAACGTGGTTAAAACTACAATATTGAGAAAGCTTTTTTTGGCAATATGACAAGGAAGGATTACTGGTTTAGGGTGTTGGATGGCAGCATTCAGGACAGGATGTATATGGGGTAATCTTCTAGAGAATGTGCGAGGGATCATTTTGTCATAGTGTGTTGTATCAGTGGTGGAAACCCTCATCATGATTGAGAAAGTGTTAGTCTCCCATCCTGTGGAGTCCTGATATGGTATCAATCGGAGGGGTTGTTGTTTCTCAAGAGCATGGGTGGATCCTAATAGGGGAGGAAAGACCAGGATGTTATGCCTCTGTGTTGTTTCAAGTAACTATGAATCTTGTCCTTCAAAGAGTGAAACCTGTTGATCGCCATGGGCCATGAAGAGAGGGGGAGGGAGGAATAGAATAGATGGAAGAGGGGGTATTTATGGGGCAATGGAAGAGTTCTACTTCATCTTGTAATGATGGAAACAGACCATGTTTAATTTTATCAAAAATTAATAGTATGTGGTATAAAATATAAAGCATAATGTAAACCATTGACCACGTTTAGTAGCTATATTTCAATATTTGTACATCAGTTGTAACAAAGGTACCATCCACATATAAAACAGTTATTAATATAGGAAGGGGGAAACTGGGAGGATGTTGGGTATATTGGTGTCTGCTATATTCTATATGTGACTTTACTGTGACCTAAAACTTCTTTGAAGACAGAATGAAAAAAAATAAGGCACTGGGGAAGAAATGGAAGAAATTGTCACCGTACATACAGGACAACAGATATCACAGTGATGAAAGGCAAAACATCAAAAAAAAATTAATATTTTTCATTAATTTTAATATCCCAATTTTTTCTTTTTTTAGTTTTGCTAAGTTGTTATGTATTTTATTTCTTATGTTTAAAGCAAACATTATTAATTCATTTTCCTATAAATTGTGATTGGTGTTAATCTTGGCTTCATTTTTGAAGAAATTTTAGATCAAGGAATGATTACAACTGTAACAGGGTAGTTCATTGGTTTGGGATATCAGTGATGGGGGATACATGAGAGGAAGTTCAACTGGGCATACATGTAAAGTATATAAATGTGTTCAAAAGTTCATGGAGCATTGCCACAATGCAAAGAGATTCACACGGTAACCAAAAGAATATTGAATTCTCATCCGGGGGAGTGCTGCACATTCTCTAATGGAACAGCAGCAATACCCCAAGTACAAGGGCAATGACTAGTTAAGAATGATGATCCAGTGATGGGCCCTTGTATTGATGAGTATGCTTATTAGCTTTTGCTCCTGAAATTGCAACTTAGCCTACTGTCATAGGGTGCCTAAGAGTTACTTCTGAGAGACTTCATTTTCCTTATATGTGGCCTTTCTCTAAGACAAACTCAGCAAACAAATGCTTTACCTTCCTCCCAGTATGGAACATGACTCCCATGGATGTGCCCTGGCACTGAGGGATTATTATCAAGCACTGGCTGGTGATGCTACTGGAAAAAACCTTGAATAAAAGGTGGAAAAGGTAAAGACAAGTGAGTTAAAATGGATAAGAGACTTCAAAGTGAGTCAGGAGGTCAGAGAGGCAAAGGTTATGCACATCTCAGCAGGATCTCTTAGACTGCCAAAGTAAACTCTATCCCAAATATTGGGGCTCCTGAGGGTTCTGGAGACATCCAGGTCCTATGGTCATGGCAGATAGCACTTGAGTTTGGTCCCTTGCCAGTGGGCTTTACTTTGGGGTTTGTGCTCCTGTTTGTGACAGAGTTGGACTTTGTTGTGACTTCTGTACACATTCCTCTTCTGTCCCTTCTATTTGAACTTACTGTTGGTGCTGGAGTTTGTCGGTATATGTCCAAGAGACTTGAATCTCTTGGTGCTCCATATGCCAGCTGGGCCTTGAGCCTCAGCAGAGTTGCAACACCTACACTTCTGTTTATTGGACTCACCCAGGACAACTAACGAGGAGGTGTGGATCACAACCATGACACTAAGGAACTGAGAGTGTCTAAATCTGCATGAGAATCCCATCCATCAGTATTAGGAGATCAAATTCCCCTCTTAATTTGGGGGAAATTCGGCATCACCATCCCAGTCTCCTCAGGTTTGGGGAACAAAATTTGTACTAGAGTGGACTTACTGGTATTCTACTATAGACTTATTGGGATTCTAGCAATGAAAGAAATTACAACATTGATGCAGAGACAGTGGCCACTGGAGGTGCTGAAATCAGGGAAAAGGAAAAAGAGATATAATATGGGGGCATTTTTGGGACTTGGAATTGTCCTGAATGACATTGCAATTACAAATACTGGCCATTATATATCCTGCCATAACTTACAGAATTGAGTGGGAAAGAGTGTAAACTACAATGTAAACTATAATCCATGCTTGGTGGCAATGCTCCAAAATGTGTTCATCAATTACAATGAATGTACCACACTAATGAGAGAGTTGTTAGTGTGCGTAAAAGTAAGATGTGTGGGCATATGGGAATCCCTTATATTTTTATGTAACATTTTATGCACTCTAAGTACCTTTTAACAATTAATAAAAATATATTTAAAAATAAATAAATGAAATTAGTGAGTCATGCCACAAGTACTTGAGGAGTTAAAGGTAGAAAAAGAACTTATCTAGGTGTAGATAGGACCTGACTCGACCTCAAAGGGTGTATGATGAATGGTAAGAAAGGAAGAGAGCATCCATTAACATGTGTTAATGTGAAAGAAAGAAAATACAAGCAAATATGTTGTGTTATGCACATGGAATTATTATGGAACAGCAAGGAGCTCAAACTGGCTGGTGGGGGAAAGAGCCACAGATGAGAATAGAAGTGAGTAAACAGAAGATCATGTTTTTAAAAAGAAAGAATTTTAGAGCTGAAATTGATGCACATTTACAACATATTCTAAAAACAATAAACCAGGGTTGAAAATTCCAGAGAGATTGGTTTATGATTTATGGGTCATGGCTCATAGTTTGATTAGGTGCTCCCTTTAATGCTTAGCACATTGCACATAGAATACTCTCAAATTTGCTGACTGGACACAATCATAAATTCCTATGAGCTTACTCCAGAAAATATCTGTGAAAGCTTAAAGCAGGTGTTTGATCTCAAGGAAAGTATATCTAATGATGCTAACCCGGTTGAGGTAAGGAATGCCCAACAGTTTGAGTGTAAATTATCACTAGCAAGGCTCAGTTAAAAATCACACACACTCCTTTTTAGCATATTTGAGAGATGTTATTTAGAAGTACTACTTACATATGTGAAGCAAGCAAAGCACTAATGTGTTTAAAATCAGATAGAGGTTAATGTACATACTTAATAAATGGTCTTTTCCTCAAAAAAGAAAAAAATAAAGGAAAATAAGTGTACATTATAGAGGATGTGAAGAAATTGGAAATCTAGAGCATTGATGTGGAGAATGTAAAATGTTGCGTCACTGTGGGAAGCAGCAAGACGGCAGTTCCTCAAAAGAATTAGCAGCCACCCCACTCCTAGGTATATGCTCAAAGATAAGGAAAACATGGTCTAAAACAGATAAATATACACCAATATTTACAACATAATTTAAAATAACAAAAAGGTGGAAACACCTGAGTGTATATCAATAAATGAATGGAAAAATGAAATGTAGCACCTACACAGAATGCATATTATTTGACCATAAAAAGAATTTCTGTGACATCCTGAACCATGGAAGATCCTTAAAAACAGTATGCTCAATGAAATAAGCAAGGCACAAAAGGATCAATATTGTATGATTTACTCACTGGAAATCTCTAGGAATAGCAAATCCAGGCAGAAAGTAGATTACAGGTTATCAGAGGATGGGAGGAGAAGAAAGGAAGAATATGTGTTTCGTGGGTATGTAGTGTGTGTAAATAAAATTAATAAAAATTTTGGATTAAACATAGGGTTAGGGTTAGGGTCAATGCCAGCACCTGGGTTAGGGTGTGGACTATACTTAGGATTAGTGATATTGTTAGAGTTGAGGTAAGTAAGGTTTAGAATTAAGTTTGGGTGTCGTTAGAGTTAGATTTAAAGATAGGTTTAGGGTGTATTGTAGACATTTGTTTATGGGAATGAGGTGTTGTACTTAAGGCTCAGTTTAGGGTTAGTGTTAACTTTGCTTATGGTTAAGATATTGATAAGCCTTTTACTTAGAGTTACATTTAGGCTAAAGTTTATGTTTTTGTTCGATTTAAGGTTTGATTTAAGATTTTGGTTAAGGTTAGGCTTAGGTTTGGTTTAGGTTTAGGTTTAGGGTTAGGACTAGAATTAGGAGGTGGGTTAGGGATATACTTTGGTTTAGGGTTACCATTATGGTTAGATTAAGGGTTTGGGTTTAGGTGGGGCTATATGTTAGGATAAGGGTTAAATTTTTATTTGGTGCTAGTGTTGGTATTAATGATTAGGTTTAGGGTAAGAATTATACTCATAATTAGAGTCAAGGTTGGGGTTAAACTTGGTGTTAAAATTATGCTTAGTTTATGGGTAGCATTAAGGTCTGAGTTTGGTATAACATTTGTCTTTGGTTATGGTTATATTCATATTAGAGTGAGTATTGGGGAAAGTATAGAGTGAGGGTTAGGTTTAAGGTTACGGATAATATTATAGTTTGATAAGAGTAAGTTTAAGATAAAAATAAATTTGGCATAGGTTTCAAAGGAGGGGACTGTTAACTTTTTCCTTTTTTATATTTTAAATATATATTTTTTTAATTTACAAACTTTCTAATTGAAATTTATCATTTATACATGAACATCTGTAAACAATAAGTGTATAGTAAAAGTTGTGAACTTACAAAACAAATACGCATATCATCATACAGGGCTCCCATGCATCAGCCCACCACTGACATCTTACATTGTGAAACAATTGTTACAAACTATTAAAGAGCATCTTCAAAACAATCTTACTAATTACAACTAATATCTTAAATTTGGTGTATTTTCCCACCAAAGCACCTGGTTATTGACACTCTGTGTTAGTATTATATATCTGTTATTATTCATGAGAGAATGTTCTCATATTTGTTTGGTATGCCACAGTCCATCTTCCACAAAAGGATTCATTGTGTTATACCATCCCATGCTGTTTACAATCCATTTAACATGTACACACAGTGGCTCTCATATTCCTCACAGAGTTTTGCTATCACCTCAGTCAATTTTAGAACATTTTCATTAATCCAAAAGGAAAAATCCCATACCCCTTTATACCCCTAATGTTGTCCCTTAGAAATGGTAAAATATCTTCTTTGCCATTGCTACAAAAATTATATTACCGTTTACTATAATTCAGATATTACATTAGTTGTAATATTCCCATGTTTCACCACATTCTTAACACTTTGTAAAAGAACATTCTTATATTGTTAATCACAATCTTCATCACCACCAAAATCACTGTTATATAGTCCCTACATTTATTCTCTAGCTTCCTTTCAATTGAAATATTACATCCACAGATGACCTCTCTTAGCCACAATCATATTTATAATTCTGCAGTGTTAGTTATAATTATAATGTATTACCATCAACTTTATACATTTCCAAATATTTACAATAAACCTTATTAAAAATTCTACATACATTAAGCATCAGCTCCCATTCTCAACTCACATTCTATTTCCTTGTAACCTATACTATAAAGTTTACCTCCATGATATTACTCATCATTTTACTTCATATTATTGAAACCGTAAAATATTTCTTCTTTTGTGTCTGGCTTATTTCACTCAACATAATGTCCTCAAGGCCCATCCATGTTTCCATCTGCATCCTGATTAATTTTCTTATTTCACATGAATAGTATTCCATTGTATGCATATACCACATATTGTTTATCCATACATAAGTTGGTGGACAATTAGGTGTTTCCATAT
>JAQZBX010050615.1:0-19606 GCA_029593785.1 Cabassous unicinctus | reverse complement strand
AACCCCTCGGGGCTTTGGTTTCTGTAAAGTGATGGGGTGGGAATCTCTTCAAGGTAAGGTCCCTCTGGCTTTACAAATGTTTAATTCTTTAAGGCTGATGTCTTCACAAGGTGTTCCTTCTGATGGCGTGCTCTTTTGACTAGATCATTTTACTATGCTAAACCTCAGAGTTTTGGCTAGACTGCTCCAGAGGTGGTACTACATCTTTAACTACTTTGATTCAAAACTACCAGCTTTGATTGGGACATAGAATTAGCTGTTGAAATGTCAGTGAACCGAGGGAATTTTGGGGGGTTATGGAACAGTTCTGCATCTTTTTGTGGTGGCGGTTGCATAAATCTATGCACTTGTTAAAACTCATAGAATTATACACCGAAAAAAAGAGAATTTTACTGTATGCAAATTTTAAAAAGTAATAAAATATTTTTCAGTGATTCTCCAATATTAAATTAAGCCAATTTCCAATCAGACGGGCCCTCCTCCTTCATCCAATAAGCATAAAGAAGCGTGCAGGTGTGTAGAGCGACCGCACCGGTGCCTCTCCTCTGGCCATGGTCACGCACCTGGCCGTGTGCCCTCCAGTGACCTCCCCCTCCTGCTGCATCCGGCCACGTGGCCTGCTTTGTCCAGTGGGGGGCTGGTAGCTGTGACACCGGCAGGTGCTTGACAGAGCACTCCCGTGATTCCATTTGTGCTTCTGTGCTTGCCTTCTGTCACCGCCACGACAATGTGCGCAGTTTAGGCTGCGGGAGGAGAAGTCGTGCAACGTGGGGAGCGGACTGAGCCAGCAGAGGCTCCCAGGCAGGATAAGCCCTCAGGCTAACGGCTAGCAGGCGTGTGAGCGCCGGGCCAGGACTGCCGAGTCGACGCCACCTAAACCGCTGGCACAGACCGGCGGACGAAGCAGAAGCTACTACTGTAAGTGGCTACGTTACTGTGACCATAGGTAACGAACGCAAAAGCTAAAAATTGTGAACCATAAAAATATGGTTGGCTGTAACCAAGAAAACAATTAGCCTTGGAGAGGTGGAGAACTGTGGGAGCTGGGCACGCCGTCCTGAGGTGACCATGGCTTATTTAAAAAGCAAGGAAGCCCGGCTGAAGAGCACTGTGCACGAGGGAGCGGAGCCGATCCAGGGACACATCGCCACGTGACCAGTTCACGACTCTACCGTTAGGAGGCTCTCTCCACATCTCTGAATTTGCATCTATGAATCCAAAGATATATGGCCTCAGAAGAAAACAGTAAAATAGTAAAAATATGGGCCAGTGCAATAGCGTCGTCTATAAATGCATGTAACATACGTCTATACATACATGCATACGTGTGCACAAGCATGTAGCACATGTACCAGGTTCCCAATGTTGAAGCTTGGGTAGGTGAGGCGGGGGGCAGGCTGGGAGCTCACCGCGTGGGAAGAACCTAGGTCTGGACAAGACTGGGGGGTGACACATTAGTGCCGCCAGGGCAGCACCAGCCAGCAGAGCACGGGGCACGTGCCTTGGTTTTGACTGTATTAGTGGTGCCATATAAAGGGCACAGGAAGTGGGCGTCTAATTGGGCCGAGGCCAATGGCACATGGGTCCAAAAGGTACCTCTAGGTTGGAACCGGCCTGGCCAATGGCTGGATGTATAACCTTCCAGCAGAAAGAGCTTCTGGAGAAGCTAGAAAGCATGCCAGGGCCACACAGAACTGGTGGCGGAGGGGAGGGCAGGCCCAGCCAGTCAGGCCGACAGGGGCTGGGGCGGGGTGGGGGTCTGGCCATGCCCCAGGAAAAGAGCAAGGGCCTCATTCCGGATCGCCCTGGAACAGGTGCCAGGATGAACACATGGAAGGTCGAGGCACGCAGAGGAAAACGAGGGGCGTCAGCAGGTGTGGGCAAGCGGAGAGGCATCTGGATTAGCTCAGGAGCTGGGCCCCAGGGCTCCTGGGAGCCTATAAAGGTGATGGGAGTTCAAATAAGGCACCGAGGGTGGGGCAGGCAGGCCCTGGGGCTCAGGGCAGGGACTCCAGCTGCAGCCCCTCACCAAACCCTGTCCACTTAAATCCCAAAACGTCTCTGAGGTCTGCCCAGGCCTCTCAGCTTCCTTCCCATCACCATCTCTCGTCTCGACCTATGCAATGGCCCAAACTCGTCTTCCTGCACAGCGGCCAGAGCAAGCTTTTTAAAAGCTGCAGGCTGGCCCCGTCCTCCCTGCGTGGAGCCTTGGACCCTACAATGGTGCCGCCCTCTTTTACAGGACCTGCGGGGCCCCAGCTTCCTCTCGTGGCTGCTCTGCCTCTCGGGGCTCCTTCTTTGGCTGTGTGAATCCTCCGGCCCTCTGCTGACTCAGGGGCTCTGCACATGCCGTTCTCCCTGCCTGCTGCTCTTTCTCTTTCCTTCATTTGGGGCTCGGTTTAAACACTACTTACTTCTTCAGGGACGTCTTCCTGGATCTCCTGATCTGAAGGAGGTTTTCCCTTTTTTCCTTTCTCATAGCATATTCTTCGTCTTCAAAGCCGTCATCACAATTGGTAATAATTTTGTTTGTCTACGTGGTGCCTGAAATTCCCACTGGGCTGTAAAGCCCCTGCAGACATGGCCTGATTCGATCTGTTCACCCCCTATACGCCATGCCTAGCGCGGTGCCAGGCACTCATAACTGCTGAGGAACGGTTTATTACATCAACGAATGGGGTTGGGAGACAAGGCGCACAGGGGACAGCCCGTGAACCCCCAGGGGCCAGGGGCGAGTCCCTGTGGCAGCCACAGCCACTCACTTTATCTGGCTCAGGGATGGAGTTTTACTTCCCTGGGCAGTGCTAGCAAGTGCCATGAAACGGGATGGCTCAGGCAGCGGGAATTTATTAGCGTACGATTTGAGGCTAAAAGAAAGTCCTAATCAGGGCGTCACCAAGGCAATGCTTTCTTCCAGGGGACGGCATTGTGGGGCTGGCTGCTGGTGGTCCTGGGCTCCTCTGCCATGTGACGAGGTGCGTGGCAGCATCTGCGGGCCTCTCCGTTCTCTTCTGGCTTCTTAGTTCCTGTGGCTTTCTCTCTGTCTGAATTTCGCTCCACTCACAAAGCACTCCAGTGGTGGGATTAAGACCCATCCTGACTGAGGTGGGCCTCAGCTTCTTAACTCAAGTCACCTAATCAACAGGTCCTGCTAACATACCCACATAAATGTTCATACCCACGTAAGTGGATTAAGTTTAAGAATGTGTTTTCCTGGAAGGTCTGGGCCAAGTCTGCCTGAGAGGGAGCTCTGCCCCTCTGGCCACTGTAAGTCTGCAGTAGACAGGGGCACTGCTGAAGCTAAAATCGTGAGGTTTTGAATGCAAAGTCTTTCATAAAGCATTGTCTGAGACTCCTCTAGCCTGGCTCTCCAAGAACAGTGTGGTTTCCTCCTACCTTCAAGCCAGCTGCTGGTTCCCATCTCTGGGCAGCTGACGGCTGGTAGGGGAGGCTCCCAGCAGCAGCCCGCAGCGTCTGTCGCCAGCACCCCCTTGCCTCGTGTCTCCTCCAGCTCCTGGTCTCCTACCCTTGGCCTCTGCTCCTGCCCCTGGGACTTGTGTCCACTCCCAGGAGCTTCGCCTTGACCTCGCGCACTCTCTGAGGTCACCTTTGGCCTGGTTTCAGTG
The DNA here is from genome assembly GCA_029593785.1 of Cabassous unicinctus. Lineage (NCBI taxonomy): Eukaryota > Metazoa > Chordata > Mammalia > Cingulata > Chlamyphoridae > Cabassous > Cabassous unicinctus. The sequence continues at coordinate 15,980 of JAQZBX010050615.1, read as the reverse complement.
GTGAAGCCAGGCGGAACTGCCAGCTCTGTACACCAGGGCTCAAAAGGCTTTTCCTGGACCCCGGCCAGCGCGGGTGATGGCCAGTTCTGCTGCTGCCAGACCAGTTAGCACCAGTGGTTCCAGCCTAGCCTGGAGCCACTCCTTCTTTAGTCCTTTCAGCTCCTTACAGCTCTCCCATCTCCATCCCTCTTTCCAGTTTAAAAACTAACAGTGAAGACCAAGGAAGAGCCTAAAGCTCCTGGTGTAACATTTTGTTTTCATTCCCTTTTTATCGATTTATCTAGAGGCAGATTTATCTAGAGGGAGCCTGGGCCTCCCTCCCTGTCCTGATCCTGAGTCCTGGGTCTCAAATAGTCTTCAAGTCATCGAGTTGAGAGAACTCAGAGACAAGACAATTTGCATGACCCACACTTAATGGAATCGAGATAATTAAACATTAAGCATTGGCAAAACCACATTTTGTGGTCAGAGAAAAGCTGTTAGAGTCGGAGGGCATTCGGCAGTGGGAGGCACAGTGCCCACGGGGGACGGGCCTTGAGAAATCAGGGTCTTTTTGGCGACCTGCGTGGTACCCTGGTCTCGCTCACCAGCCCTCCTGCCCCAGCCTCAGCACGGCTGAGCACAAGCATCTCGCAGGAGGCCTGCAGACGCTTTTGCCAGCGGCAATGCCGTAGCTCACTTATATTCCGGGAGAAATGAACTCCTCCCGAATTTTTGACATTTCATGGATCTGTGCAATCACCCTGAGTTACCAAAATAACACAAGCCACAGAAACAGAGTCCCTTGATTGCGATTGAGAGAACATCGCCATGCTTTAAATGCGGGGGCATTGAACAACTTCTGCGTTTAGGATCGCAGCTCAGACACAAGGACATTGTCAGTCCAACGTGGGTTTGCTTAGACCGAGGTGGGAGGAGATCTTACGGACGTTTAACGGGAAGGAGGCACAGATGGATCCAGGACTACGGGAGACGAGGAGGGTGAGAGTGGGGGCCAGCATTCCTGAAAGAGGAGGCCAGCCTGTGGATCTTTTTAATCTGCTTACGTGTATCTGTGGATTTTAATTGGGTACAGTTATGCAGTCAGTGAGTGCTCTTTTAGCAGAACTTTCTGGAGACTGTGTGAGCAGATGCCTGCAGGCAGCTCAAGCGCGGTGGAGAGGCCGCCCAGGGGAGAGTTTGGAGGCAGACGGTGTCTCACACTGTTCTCTACACCGTCCCTAGGACGCAGGCTTCTAGACGGCTTTGGGGTAGGCTGACTGCTCAGAATACTGTGTGTCACAGATGGGGATCGTTTGCTGAAAACGCTGACTCTGTCACCGAGGGCGCTGAGGCCAGGGCCCCGTGCCGGGGCGAGGGTGGCCTGCGTACCGGGCATCCGCGGAGGGCGAGGCTTCTGGAGGCCGCCCCACGTCCACGGGCCAGTCAGAGCCCTGCTTGGGGAGGGACCCCCGGGCACAGCGCTGGCCGGGACGCTGGCGCCTTCCCTCCCCCATCTCAGTCACCCGGCATCTAGAAAAGCTCCTTGTTTGATCTGGCAGAACCTTGGGACAATAATTGGACCGGGTTCAGCTGGCCAGGAAACCAAAGCCTGACGGAAAAATGCCTCGTGACTCCGGCCAGCGCCCCGCTCCTCGCCGTGGCGAGGGGAGGCCGCACAATGGCGGCTGTGTGCCTTTCGGGGACTGCGTCAGCAGGCCAAGCGCTGCTCCCCTTCTGCGGCTCCCGAGAGGGCTCTCGCCTCCCGGGCTGGGAGGGAGCTGTCTGCCGGCAACAAGGGTGTTTGGCCCTGCGGCTCTGAGAAGGAGTGTGTGCCTGTCAAAACAGAGCCTTCCTGCCCGCTTGGCGGAGAGAGGAGCAGCGCTCAGCCTGGCTGCACAGCAAGAAAAATGCCACCGAGCAGCCCGTTAGCCGCGGCGCAGGGCAGCCTTCCGCTCCCGAGACGTTTGTTCACTGCTGCAAAACCGGCTCCACTAACGATTTCCCGCCAACGCGGTTTGACTCAGCCTGGGAAGTGGGAGGCTGGCGAAGGCATTAGGGGCCAGTGTTTTCAGAACACGAAAGGTAGACTCGGCTGCTCTCCGGGGTGGACTGGAGCCCCCAGGCTCAGGGAATTGTGAGTAATGTCTTGGTAAACACTCTCATTTTGCTTTTCCAATGTTTTTTGTTCCTCCAAAGCAAGCTGCTGTTCTCCCTGTCGTGGTAGTGGGGAAACTGAGGCACAAAGCTAACCTGCCCCAGCACCTGGAAACCTGCCTGGGGACTGGGCTGCTGATTGAGACGTGTGGCTCTGGGTTCAACCTCCCCACGAGCCCCGAGAGCACACCCAGTCAAGTGTGGCCCCAGGAGCACACCAAACAGCCCCACGCCTTCTGCAGAGTCATCTAAGTCTCACGTTGACAAGCATTCCCTTGCAGTGCCTGCGAGCCTGTAAGCAGGGGCATCTGGATACACAGAAGACAGGGGAGAGAAAGCCACGAGGCAACTCGGCCAGAAATGGAAGTGCTGCAAGCCAAGATGGCTGCCCCCTGCGGAAGCCAGCAGAGAGGCATGGGGCAGATTCTTCTCCACAGGCTGCAGAAGGAGCATGTCCTTCCTTGCGCTTGGACTTCCAGCCTCCAGACCTGTGAGGAATTCACTTGTGTCCTAAGCCACCCAGTTTGTGGCTCTTTGTTACAGCAGCCCGAGAAACACCCCGTTTCTTCTGTAGCTCCAGATTCTCAAAGGAAACTCCATGAAACTCAAAATGCACCCAGAACGGGCCATCCCATCACCTTCTGTGAATGGATCGTGTTTCCACAATGGACCATTTGACGCAACCTTTGATTCTAAGCCCCTGTGTGAATCGCATCCATTCGATCTGAGTGGTGGGGTTAACTTTCCCTGACAAACGACAGCTTCGCCCTGGCTCCTGGTTAGGAAGGAGGGCAAACCTAGCCTGCACTTGCCCCGCTTCTCTGCAGGGGCACAAGTCGTGCTTTGAGAGGCCACTGTGCTCAGGCAACTGCCGTTTGGCAGGATGGAGGACATTTTGGAGTCTAGTCCACAGATCGGTAGTTGTGAGTCCCAGGACAATGTTTAGGTGTTACTGCAGCTGGGAATTGGTGCTAATTGATTTATGCAAGCTTGTTCAGATATCGTAGCTGGGAGTTTTTATTAATTGATACATGCCAGCTTCCAGATTGTTGATCAGTATCTACACCTTGCATTGGTGAGTGCAGTCGCTTTATTTGAAAGAACATGCCCGCTCCCTGAGAGCTGAAAGGAGCTCACACCAGCGTCTGGCTCAACGCCATGCACAACGTCATTCCGTGCAGACCTCTGCCTTTGCTCAAGAGGTTAAAAATCAACAACAGGGTGTGGACGATGAGTGTGGTTAAGAGCACAGGCATGTTCTTCCATGAACTAGAACAGATGTTTGTCACTATTACAAGGTGTATAATAATGGGGTAGTGTATGGGGAAATTCACCGAATGCTAACTATGGACTATAGTTAGTAGTATTTTAATTTTCTTTCATCAATTGTAACAAAAGTACCACACCAAGGCCAAGTGTCAGTAATAGGGGGGTGTCAGTGGCACAGGGTTTCTAAAATTGACAGTGGCAATGAATGCACAGCTCTGTGAATATCCTGAGAGCCATTGACTATACACTTTGGATGGATTGTATGGTGTGTGAATAAAAATGCTTTTAAAAAAAGTCAATGAAACTAAATGCCTAATGCATTTCAAGTAACAAAATTTATAAACAAGTTACAGAACATCAGATGTATAAGCATTTATCAAATATGTATTATTATTCTTATATAAATTATCAGATTAAATCATTAAAATAAGGTATTATTAAATAAGAAACAAAACACTACAAAAAGTAAATAAAATGTAACTGATCATGAAAATTAAAAAGTAGTATAGTTAAAAAATATCAACAACAGGGTATGATGATAAGTACGGACAATGAATGGAAGTTGTGGAACGTTTTCCCGTGTTGTACTTGCTGATCTCCAAGAGGGTCCAGCTGTTTGTGACAGCTCTGGGTAGAACCTGAAAGCAACGGTAAGAGCCAAAAGTGGGTTCAGATTGTGTATCTTAGTTTGCCAAAGGGCTGCCGATGCAAAGTACCAGAAACAGGTTGGCTTTTATAAAGGGAATTTATTTGGGGTAAGAGCTTACGGTTCAGAGGCCATGAAATGTCCAAATCAAGGCACCATCAGAGATGCTTTCTCACCAGTCAGCCATTGGTGATCCCGATGTCTTGCCACATGGCGAAGATGGCTGATTTTGGCCTTTCCTTCCAGAATCTACCATCTCCTGGAGCTCAGCTGTAGGCAACCAGGTATAGGGCTTGTCTCTTTCCAGCCTCCTCTCTCAGTCTCGGCTGCTCTGCTTTCTTCCTGAGTTCAGCTGTGAGCTATCAGGCACACGGCATTTCTCCCTGGGCCTCAGCTCTTTGAGCCTCTTGGGGCTTCTCTCCTTGAGCTCAGCTGAGGGCAAAACTGGATTCCTCTCTCTCACATTGCAGGATCAAATATGGCGGCTTCCTTTCCCTCTGTTTCCATTTATGTCAGAGGCAGGAGGGTGGAGACTCACCACCTCACTGATGCAGTCCAATCAAAAGGGTCTCACACCCACAAGAATGGATTACTTAAAACACATAATCTTTTTTCTTTTTCAGTTTCATAAAAGAACTTCAAACTGTCACATTGTGATTCAAGAAAAGTATTTTAAATTTAATAAAAACAAGAGCATCCGTTTAATAAGGATGTGAGCTGAGAAGTTGACGTGGACACAGTATGTCTCCTCATGAGGTGCAATAGGGAGTATACAACGACACTTCTTGAGGAGTGCTCTTACCATAAACTGAAGTAAACTGAGTTAATCAAGCATCTAGATGTAACTACCAGCTTACAGGAAATTCAAGTGATAAAGGAACATGCTAAACAACACTGTGAGGAAGAAATCAGCCAAATCCAGAATGTGGGAAATTCTATAGGACAAAGGGCTTGATTCCTTTTATATTTAAATACCATGGACAAAATGGGGAGGGGAAACAGTTGTAGATTAAAAGGAACTTAAAGTTCTATAAACAAAACATAATATATGGACCTGGTTGGGATCCTGTTTCAATCAAACCAACTGTAAAAAAAAAATAGTGAGGTTATTTGGGAAATTTGAACAAAGACAACTTCTTAGATAATCTTTGTGAAAATATATTGTGGATATTATAACAAAAGTTCTTATTGTTAGAGATATATATTAAAGCATTTATGATGAAATGATATATCTAAGATTTGCTTTTAAATATTTCGGTAAAACAAGTGGATTATTGATGAACAAGATTGGCAAAATGTTGATGAATGTTGATGCTGGGTAATGTGTGCTTGAGATTTTATTATACATTCTCTCAACTTTTGTGTACATTGAATAGCTGCAGAATATGTTTCCACATAAAAAGAAAGTGCCGTGAGATTTGCAGCTTTCTGGGGAGGAAAACTTGAGGATTTACTGTCGCCATACTTTGAGGTGGGGTTGGGGGTGCCCAGAGCAGCTCAGACTCAGGCAGATGGGGGCTCCTGACCAGCTAGGCCCCCGGGCCGGAGGGGGCCTGTAAGGCTATGGTTGCTTGGAGACCAAAGCCCGGAAGCTGCTGCCCCCACCCACCTCCCTGCCTGCTTCCCTCCTTTTCCTTCATGCTCAAACACATACTGAGCGCCTAGCACAGTGCTTCCTGGGGAAACCGCAGGAATCCGATATGCACCTGCTCCCGAGGAGGGGACCACGTAACAGAGGATGGAGGAGTTAGCTAAACATTACAAGCCCTCCACACTCTTGGCCACTTGATCCACCGAACTTCTGTGGCTGGCCGGTGGGGACCATGGCAGCCACGTGGGGACATGAGGCTGGAAGGGCCAGTGGTCCTCACCACACAGATGCTGGGGACTACAGTTGGTCAGGCTTCCTTCACAGCGGCATCCTGACCATGAACCCAGGAGAGATTCGTAGCAAGCAGGCCGAGGGCCTCTGTTCCATGTTGCCAGGCAGTCCAGGCATGGGTCTTCCCCGGGCTGTGCTCCTGGGCTGGGGGCACGCCCTCACTGCACTGACGTCCAGCCCTGGGCCACCTACTCCAGAATGACCCTGCCTCCTGGTCCTCTGAGTGTGTTTGAGAGTGTATTCATGATGGTCCCCGGGAAGAAGCAAGCTGCTCCTTCCTGCTACCCTTCTTGACATGGACAAGACCCGAGCGACCCCTGTCCTTCGTTTTGCTGCTCTTCTTCAAGACTGTGAGACCACCTAAGCCCAGCTTATTGTCTCCCTACCTGCCTCTCATGTGGCTTTTATTTGAAGAGCCCCAAACAATTGTCTGGACTAATTGCAAAGGATAGTTGAATGAGAACAAGTTTCTGGTGACAGAAAAGCCACAGTAAGAGAATGTTTTGTTCAGAAACAATCTTATGTACAGTACCTCTAAGTATTTACCAAAACCCTCCAAATACATGTCTTACTTGCCAAGTTGGTGGCTTTGAAGCTACTTCCCCTGGCTTCCAGGTCTCGTGGAGGTGCTTGAGGGGCCAACGCTGACAGTGGAAGAGGGGGATAAGAGGTTAGCCAAGCCTCGGGGCTTTGTGCCCTGCCACCGCCTCAAAGAACTCCTGTTTCTCCTGCTATATCTCCTAAAGTTGTGTATAAGACTTAATAAAAAAAGTTACCCTTTCTAAAAAACAAACCAAAATAAAAAACCAACTGCCTTAATAAATAAATTATCTAATTCATTGTTGATTCAGCCTTGCTAAAGGGCTTGAAAAATGATCTCCTAAGATATCTGAACATGCCTCCTGCATTTTCATTCAAACTGTTTTCTTAGCAAACCTTTCCTTCATACCTACATGAAAACAAACCAGCCCAGTCCTGTGTGAATTTACACAAATTTGTGGAACTGGCAGATTCCAAAGCAGTTAGGTTTTCTAGGGTCGATCTTTTTACCAAGCAGAAGTTCAGTGTCACCAACCAGACAACATCCCATGAACGGCCTGAGCTTGTGGCTCACGGCACCTGCCCAGACCCCGTGCTGACCCAAGGAGGCACCTGAACACAGCAACGTCAGGGCAACCGGGCGAGGCCTGGGTGGTAGCCAGGTGTGTGAAATAGTCTCTCATTGCTCATGAAACCTAACCAGTTTTCTATTGGGAAACTAGGTTGGTAAATCCAGGTGGTCTCAGATAGCCCCCTTCTCACCCTTCCTACTCCAACAATTCCTGCAGCAAAAGGCCAAGCTACATTTGAAAGTGACAGGAAGTAGCCACACCATTGATCGGAAAGGAAATCCTACTCCAGCAACGAGAGCTCATCACTGCCTTCTTATCACCACTTCCAGTAAGAATGATGGCACATTTACTGCCTCACAATCACAAGGTACCTTCCTGCTTCAGAGCAGATGAACAAATTGTAGTTGCCACTACTGTGGATTCTTCAAGACCTGAGGGGAACAAATTAAGTGGAGAAGAGCTCACGAATTGGGGAGCAGAGTTGTCTTTTAATAACCATCGTATTCACAGCAAAGAGTCCTACAGCCTTACTCCCTGGTCAACAGGTGGGGACGAGGCATTCTATTTCATTTCAAAAAATATTTACAGAGCACATACTCTGAGCAAAGTCCTGTGGTCCCACGACAGGAGCCACGAGACGCAAGAGATTGTGGTCTTTGTCCCGAAGAGCTAGCAATCTAGTCAGAGCAAGGTTGATCCAACTAGGCTACAAAATAGGAAACATAAGGTATTAACTCCACGAGAGAGGATGACACAGGCACTAAGAAAGTACCGGGGACGGCATACATCCCTAAAGGCCTGGCAGAGGGTGCAACCAGTCTGCCTACATCTGCTGGGGTCTTCCTGGAAATACCACAGTCCCTTCCGTGTCGACAACGCTTATGCAGGACAGAGGAGGCTTCTCTGAGGACATATAGATTCCCTAGATGCTGGTTTCTTGGTGCTAGAAAGTGGAGACGGGATAAATGCCACTTATACAGAGGAACAAAGGCCGTGTTCTGTGTGGCTTGATTTTATGAGGCTGGGAAAACCCTTTATTCCAAGATATCACTGTGATTAGCCTTTTTTGAAATAAAGGATTTTTCCTGTGAAAAGCAATTCCTTTGGAAGTGTTAGCACATTGGGTTGATAATAGGCCATTGGCATATTGATGTGCACAGATGTATACAGCCAGCAGGCTTGATAGCGAGAGAGAACGTTTCAGACTTCTACTCCCATGACTCCTGTTTTCCAAACTTGGGTCCCTTGGTTTCTCAAGATTCTTGCTGCAGATCATCCTGTTCCTTTCTGTCTTTCTCTGTCCAGCTAAGCAGTGAATGCCCACTCTGGAGAGATTACTGTAAAGTTACAGAGAGGTCCTGCTGAATCCAGAGACAGGAAACTAGGCTAAGACCTATGGGAATTGTAACCTGTGGGAATCAAGGCTACTCTCTCTACATCTCAGGGACTGTTTTCTCACCTCTGCTCTGCCCATCTGCTCCCTCCTCTCTCTGCCTCTCAGCTTCTTTTACCAGTTCACAGGCTTGCTGGTGGTGCCCAAATGGCCACTCCACTCCCAAGTCTAACTAAACTTCCATCTCCAGCGCTGAGCACTGACCAACAGCTTCTACCAGCCCAAACCATGAGTAGATGGTCAGCCTGTGGCCAGGCCTCGACTGGGTCAGGCATCCCCCCATCCCTCAGCAGCAGCTCATTCCAGGAGGAAAGATCACATGGCTAGGCTCACACAAGAGCCCCACCAGAAGGGGATATGGGCAGGGCAGTCAAGTGTTGGCCTCTCTAATCCATGGTCCATCATTCTCTTGCCCAAATCCTCAACTCCCTAATGGTTGTCTTTTCATCACATATACCTGGGGGAAAAACCTGAACCCTACATCAGCCCAGCTCTCTGAGCCTATACCTGAGCTGCAGACCACGTTTAAAGAAAATCACCCCATCTTGCAGTTTGGTGCCATGTTGGGTTCTCCAATGTCAGAGGGCCCCGGAAAGGCTTCCATGAACCCCTGAACAGCCCTGCCCTATTTTTCACGGCTTTCAATCATGTCATAGGACTATCTCAGTCTCTTTCTACTCTCAAACTTCTTCCTTCTGAGTAAACATTCTGACTTCCTTTTCCCCAAAAAAGATGGATCTTGTCAGAGAGGGACTCCAACTTCACGCTACTGAAGCTGCACACATACCTGCATCTGCTCGGATCTCATCTCCTTCCCTCTGGTTAAAATGGAGGAGGAGCTCTCCTCTCCTGCCTGAGACCAGTCCCAACCCCCCGGACTGAGGACCTTCCCTCTCCCTCCTTCCGGGGATCTCCCCCACTCAATTATCCCCCTACCCTTACGCCACTGGTTCTTTCCCGTCAGTATTCATACATAACTAGATCTCTCCCATCATGAAAAATAAACCCTCCTGCAGCCCATGCTCTACTGCCAGTCCTCAGAGCCAAACATTTTGAAAGGCTTGACTCTAAATGCTTTCCACTTCCTCACCTCCCATTTCTTCCTGAACTATGTCAACGTGATTTCTGCTCCAATCACACCACCCCTCCTACCATACGCCTTAATAAAAAACCTGCAGCTCCTCCTTCAGCCTCAGTTTAAATGTCACTTCTGGGGAGTTATCTCTGACCCTGCGACTGGGTTGTGTACCACTTTTCTGTATTCCCATAACATTTTACTTTTACTCTTATCATAGAACTTTTCATGCTGATTTCCAATGATACATTTCAATTTTTGATTATAGGGTCCTTGACAAGAAGGACAGTTTCTTGCTTGCTTTTGCAGCCACTGCCCAGGCACAGTGTCTGGGACAAAGAAGTGTGTTCAAAGTTATGGAGCTAGTGAAAAGCAGTAGTGGAGCTCAGTCCTGAATCAATGCCAGACCCTGCCTGGAATGGGCTCTGCCTCTAGTCATCCAGACAAAAGTGTTTGCTAGACCAGAGCTTCATAAATTCTAAGGTACACACTTATCACCAGGGCAACCTGTTGAAAGGCAGCTTTTGCTTCAGCGGGTCTGAGGTGGGGGCCAGGATTTGTATTTATAACGGGCGCCCAGGGAAAGCTGATGCTGCTGGCCCTTGGAGCCCACTTTGTCAAGCGAGGCTGTAACATAAAGACCAAATAGTTCCATAGACTGAGGGAGAGAAAGAGGGTCTCCCTCACCCAGTTTAAGCAGGTGGGGCAAGGTTGAGGCGGGGGCCCTCTTCCCTCTGCGGTCTCTCGCCTTCTTTCTCCATCCTCGAAGCCACCCTCCCCCAATAGCCAGTGAGAAATGAAGCCGAGGCTTTCTTCCAGAGCAGTTACATAACTCCTACCACGGTCCTTGACTGCATTTCTCATTCCAGGAATGATTCCAATTTGACAGTGGAGGGTGAGATAAACTCAAGTTATCAAATTGTGTTTCCTGCATCTGTCTAAACAAATTCCCTTAAAATGTGCTGAGGAAATGGTTCTGCTATTTCCCTAGTAATCTGGGTCGCATCGGTGTCATTCAAGGCCCAGAGAGCAGCCAGGGCCACAGCCTTCTGCTTCTCTCAGGTGCCTCCTGCAGAGGGGAGCTCTGCACTTTGGGGGTGTTTCCTCTTTAAGGAATTTGGGAGAGTGTCTGTTTGCCGACTGTGAAAGGACTGCACCTGCACGTCTGGTACGGAACCAGCGGGGAGAGGGCTGCAGCATGCCCCCTTAGGGGCCCCACTGCCACGTGAGCACGTGGCCCTCTGCTTCCTAGGCAGGTAGAGTCACAGCCTCCTGCCTTCAGCGCACCGTGGCCTCGCTCCACCTTACCCATTCCACTTTCTTAACGTTGCTCTAATTTAGTTATTTAAATCCTGTCACTGTACAAAAAGGAGCCCTGGTGAGCTGAAAATTTAAAAAGAGAAAAGAAAAAGATAGGATGATGTAGCAAAAAACACCACCAAAATGTCTTTAAAACAAGAAGAAAGACACCAAAGCAGTGTCCCTGGGGCCTTAGGGGACTTTAATTCCCAAACAGATCAATTTCTTTCTCACTATTCCAAAGTTGTCTAGGAAAGCCCAAACCTTAGCCAGCTGTCTTGCAAAAATCCAGATTTGTTCATGCTCAAATAGGAGATGGGAAGAAACGCAATGCTGGGCTAACTTAATCCCCCCTCTGACAAGAAAACCCTCCGTGATGTCCTCCGGATGAGGTTAATTGAGGTCAATGGCACCGTCCTTATTTGCTTTTCTTCCTAGCCAAATCATACAAATCTCTTCCTCTTCTGAATGCAAACCTCTTGTTAAAACCTTGAATATTATGCGAATATTCTTGCTGCCCTGATTTTGTGATAATCAGGGTGGGCTGAACATTCTCTATATTAGAAACCATGCATGTGTCCCCAGACCTAGTTTTTCTCCCAAGGTCTGGTTTTTAGAACGCTGGTAATAAACTAAGCCTGATTTATTATATGACCATCCTGTATGGGAAAAGACTAACTTTGGGTATCTTTGGTCAACCTTAAGAGATACAGCAGGGGGACGGATGTGGCTCGGGTGGCTGGGTGTCCATCTCCCACATGGAGGGACCTGGGTTCGATCCCCAGGGCCTCCCGGTAAAAATAAAAAAGGAAAAATATAGAATGCGTGTGGGCCATCAGGCCCCACGAGTGGGTGCACCGCCAGGCCCCGTGAGCGATGCAGCAAGATGATGACACCACAGGAGAGTGACACAGGGAGAGCCAAGACGAGACGCACCAAAAAACCAGGAACTGAGGTGACACAGACAGTAGGCTGCCTCTCTCCCACATTGGAGTTTCCGAGGATCGAATCCCAGTGAAGACAGAAGGAGAAGGATGAGAAGAGAGGGCAAGAAACAGACACAGAGAGTTACCCAGCGAATGGACACAAAACAGCAAAACCTGGCGGGGAGGTTGGGGTGGTAAAAATGGATAAAAGTAAATAAATAAATAAATCCTTTAAAAAAATGTATAGGGGAGTAAGATACGGACTATAGTTAGTAGTAATACCTTGACGATGCTCTTTCACGATTTGTTAACAGATGTTTCAAAACAATGCGGGGTGTTTGAGGGGGGGTGATGTGTGGGAGCCCTGTGTGATGTTATGCATGTTTGTTTTGTGAGTTCATGATGTTTACTGAACACTTATAGTTTATGTATGTTCATGTATGAATGATAGACTTCAATAAACTGTTTTTTAAAAAACAACCTTAAATATTGCCACTTCCTATATCACTCTATACTCCCATCAGCATGCTCTCCACTGTGCCTCAAATGTAGATCATTTGCAAAAATGTCCATAATTACTCCCATCCCTGGATCCACACACCCTGGTAATGTGACTTTGCTGCCCCACCCATGAGGAGGTGAGGTTGCTTTCCCACTCTTAAATCCGGGCTGCCCACGTGATGGTCTCTACTAATAGAATGGGACAGAAGTAGCTTCGTGGGAGTTTCAAGCCCAGGCCTCAACAGGCCTCTCCAGGGCACTGGCTTCTGCCAGGTGAACCACTCAGGCCAGCCGTCAGGAGCAGGTGACCAGCCCAGGCAGTGCAAGCCTGGCCCTGGGCAAGGGAGAGCTCAGCCTGCCCCGGCTGACCCACCGGCCGACCACGGGTCCACGACCGAGCCCAGCCAAGGTTGGCCCAGTCGGGCCGAGGCCAGAAGAAACGCCCAGCTGGGTTTCAAGATACTGTTCTGTAGTCTAGCGATGAATCCTACTAACTCTCAGAAATAAAATGGAGTAGAATCGGGCCATTCTGAAGAGAATTCCTGGACTTTGATGTGAGATGAACTTGTGCTGCGCTCCAGGCACAGGATACATTTGCTTGTGTTTAAAAGCCATTCTGATATCTCTCTGTGTCTATATGGACAACTACATTCGGAGACGTCCCCAAAGGAGTCGATCTGAGGGCCCTCGAGAGTGGGGGCCCGGGCTGGACGCTCACCTCCCACCCCTACCGAGACAGACCTGTGCCGAGCTCGAGGTCATTGGCCCGATGCCGTCTCCTTACAGAACGAGAGTGGGTCTTTCAGGACCCTCCATACCAAGCTCAGCTCTGAGAGTGCTTCTTCAGAGCCGTGGGACAGCCCGTTTCGGTGGCCCACCGCCCCGTTCTCATCCCCCCTAAGGGTACACCCTGCCTTGGGTAAGGGTGCTCACTGCAGAGTTGGGCAGGACACCTCCTGGTGGGCGCGAGCTTTATCAGAATAAGAGCGTGTGTGTTGCTGGAAAGCCCCCCAGGTAGCTCTGGTGTGCCCCTCCCACCTACACAGGGCGTCACCAGGCCTGTTTTGCAGGGTGAACGTTCTGTTTTCCAGTCCTCTCCTGTGCTGACCCTTGTGGCCTCTAGCTGTACATGCTATTTAAATTTACATTAATTTAACACACACAGCATTAGAAATGCAGCTCCTCCGGGGCTGTGCTAGGTTCTCAGCAGCCTCTTGCGACCAGCATGGAGGACGCGTTCATCGCAGAAGGCTCTGCAGGACAGCGCCGTGCAGCTCGTGGACGCCAGCCGTGAGGCCCTCGCAGCCCCCAATCCTGCACTAACCCGCTTGTTCTCTGAGCCTCGGTTTCGTATTACTTTTCCTTCTCATTTTAAGCATCTGTCCCATCGCGGCCCTGGTGCGCCTCTCCCCTCCTGGGTTCACACAGGCCACCTGGAGCGCCTCCTCCAGGTGCTGGATGCCGGCTCTGCAGTTCTCTTTCTCTAGGAACACACTCAAAACCCACTCTTACTCGTACGTGAAGGGCCTCCTTCAGCAGACGGGTGGCTGCCCAGAGGCAAACCCATCCGTCTCAGGCAGGAGCTCCATCTTCATTCACAGGCTATGTCCCGACCCCCCACAGATCCTTCCCCTGTGCAGACTGCGCTGGAAATGGTCACGGCAAACCCGCCCTTCCCCGTGCCTTCAAGGACACTCAGCTAGGATGCGGGTTGCCGAGGGTTTCCGTTCTCCCCTCGGCCGTGCTGTACCCAAGGCCTGGGGGAGGCGTGAACGAAAGAGGGCAAATTGAAAGCTGGGCCACAGGTCCTGCTGCTGTGGTCGGACATTGGGTGGAACCTTAGACCTTCTTTCTGTCTCTCAGGAATTTGCCATGACCGGGGGTTCCAAAGCCTAACAGGGCTCACCTGGGCTTCTACCTAACTTCAAGAGCCCTAGTTCATCTTTAAGAAAACAGCATGAATCTCCCAAGTCAGAGAGCAGCCTTTGTTCATCTTGGAAACTGGGAAGTACAAAAAGAAAGGAGGAAAGTAATGTTCCAGGAAATGAGGGGAATAAACCCATGCTTAGGCTGGGATCCTCTGGAGCAGACCCTGCAAAAGGATTTGAGTGTGGGTATGGGAATTGATCCCAGAAGCAGCAGTATGGAGTGGAAAGGTGAGCAAAGCTAATAAGCAAGTCACAGCAGGAGTCAACCGTGGCTCAATCCCCTGGGGATCTCCTGGGACCGTGTAGACTTTCCTCGGTGTTGTGGGGATGAGGGAGCTGGGGTATTTATCCTCCAGCTCCCAGCGTCGTTTATTGATGGACGTTCCTGAAGCCATGAACTACCTACACACTGGACCGTCCCATGAGCAAGTCAAGAGCGGACCTGTGGCAAGAGGAAGCCGTTGGAGTAATTGCAAGTGCTGTCGGCGTTCGTGGGAACGGGAACACCGAGGGGGATGAGTGGGGCACCGACGCTCCGCTATGCCCCCTCTTCTTGCCTGACTGGAATTTCATCCATCTCTTTAGGCAAACAGGAGGCTTGTTTCTGTATCACTTGGATCATTAAGAGACTCATCCCCAGTTGTGATGCATGAGTGGAAACCCTATCATGTCCTTCCCTCCCCTAGGCTATTGAAGCCGACCTGGCCCTGAGAGGTTGCCATGGGAATGGTGCACATTTGCTTCATTGGCCTGCTCAGCCTCCGTCTTGCCACAGCACATTACTCTGGTGGGACCGTGGATCACAAAAACTTGCCATCTTCTGGCTGCAGGGGTGGACACGTGGTCCAGGCCAGGCCTCTCACAGTGCCCCCTACCCCCCAGCCCCCATACAGTGATTAAGTTCACAGGGAAGGCGTGTGACTCAAGCAGGACCAATTGGAATTCTTTTGTGAGATTTTATATGTGGATGCTGGGAGAGTGAAGGTCTCTAGGACCACATGAGCCTGGAGCTGCCAAGGGCCACCTTTCCATCCAGGAAGACGCTGTACCTGAGAAGGAAGCCATATTGAAAAAGCAGGGCCAAGGGATGGGCAGACGGACTGAGTGCTGGTGAAGCCCTGAATCCTGCTGTGCCTGAAGTCAGTTCCACTCCTGACTTCCAAACTATGCAAGTCAGCAGATGCCTTGCCAAGGTTAACTTGTTGGATTCCTGTCACTTTACTGAAAGTCCTGTCCAAACAGTGGGTTTGGCAATATTGTGCTCCTCGTTGTTTTGAGGGTTGACTTCTTTGTGTCTAGACTAGATGGTGAGGACAGCACTTCTGCATTCACTCCTGAGACGTCAGGGTCACCAGGCTAGACGGGGCCTTTGCTCTGAGGCCCACTGGGGAGGTCACGTCCGCCTGAGCCACAGGTTTGCATTGCTTTATGGGCCCTGTGAACCGTACAACTGACCAGTTTCAGTCCTTGCGTTGGCTGCTAGGAGGCGCAGAGGGAAATTGCCACCCACCTTTGTTGCCCACCTTCATTTCTCTCATCTCTTGTAGTGTAGGTATTTGTGTGTGGCACTGCGAATCCTTTTCTTTTCCCTCCTCCTCCACTCTCTCCTCCTCCTCCTTCTTCCTTAGAACGAGGGCATTTGTAGCCTTCTGACTTCAGCTTAGAGCTGTGAGGGGCTAATTCAGGCATGCGAGCAGCACCCCAACTCACTGAGCTGCTCTCCATGTCTCTGCCTCAGGACTTTCGGCAAAGCCACCAGGGCTTACCAGCCCACACAAGCACACAGAAGGGTGGTGGCGTTGACATGCCCAGG
>JAQZBX010050614.1:0-19609 GCA_029593785.1 Cabassous unicinctus | reverse complement strand
TACTGATTTCACTTGCAATTTCTTCTTTGACCCACCGATTATTTAGGAGTGTGTTGTTCAGTTTCAACACATTTGCGAATTTACTTTTTTCCTATTATTGATTTCTAGTTTCATTCCATTATGATCTGAGAAGGTGTTTTGTATAATTTCAATCTTTTTATATTTATTGAGAGCTGAATTGTGACCTAACATGTGATCTATCCTGGAGAAAGATCCATGGGCACTTGAGAAGAATGTATAACCTGCTGAGTTTGGATGTAGTGTTCTGTTATATGACTGTTGGGTCTAACTTGTTTATCATATTGTTCAAGTTCTCTGTTTCCTTGTTGATCTTCTGTCTAGTTGTTTATCTAATGATGTGAGTGGGGTGTTGAAGTCTCCAACGATTATCATAGAAATGTCTATTTCTCCCTTCAGTTTTGCCAGAGTTTGTCTCATATATTTTGGGGCACCCTGGTTAGGTGAATAGATATTTATGACTGTTATTATTTTCCTGGTGGATTGTCCCTTTTATTAATATATAATGGCCTTCTGTATCTCTTATAACTTTTTTGCATTTAAAGTCTATTTTGTCTGATATTAGTATAGCTACCCCTGCTCTTTTCTGGTTACTATTCGTGTGGAGTATCTTTTTCCAACCTTTTACTTTCAGCCAGTTTGTATCCCTGGGTCTCAGGTGAGTTTCTTGTAAGCAGCATATGGATGGCTCATGTTTTTTTCCCCATTCTATCAGCCTATATCTTTTGATTGGGGAGTTTAATCCAGTCACATTCAATGATATTACTGTAAATGCACTATTTACTTCCTCCATTTTATTCTTTGGTTTTCATATGTCACCTTGTTTTTGTCTCTCTTTTTACTCTTTTGGTTATCCTTTCTGCTATTCTTTCTTCTATACTCTCCTCCAAGCCTCTCTCTCTTATCTTTTTCTTTCGGGTTCTAAGGCTTCCTTTAATATTTCCTGCAAAGATGGATTCTTTTTTGCAAACTCTCTTAGTTTCTGTTTGTTTGTGAATATTTTATACTCACCTTCATATTTGAAGGACAGTTTGCTGGATAAAGAATTCTCGGCTGGCAGTGTTTCTCTTTCAGTTTCCTAATTGTATCATACCACTGTCTTCTTGCCTCCATGGTTTCTGAAGAGAAATCTGCACTAAGTCTTACTGGACATCCCTTGTACGTGATCGTTTGCTTCTCTCTTGCTGATCTGAGAATTTTTTCTTTATCTTTGACATTTGACATTCTGAGTAGTATGTGTCTTGGCATAGGTGTATTTGGATTTATTCTGATTGGAGTACGGTGTGCTTCTTGGACATGTAAGTTCATTTCTTTTGTGAGAGTTGGGAAATTTTCAGCTATTATTTCCTCAAATACTCTTTCTGCCCCTTTTCCCTTCTCTTCCACTTCTGGAACTCCCATGACACCTATGTTGTGTTTCATGTTATCATTCAACTCTCTGAGGCCCTGCTCAATTTTTTCCATTCTTTTCTCTCTCTGTTCTTTTTTCTCTTCAACTTTAGCTGCTCTGTCTTTGGTATCACTTATTCTTTTTCCTATCATTTCAAATCTGCTGTTGAATGCCTCAAATGTGTTTTTGACCTCACCTATTGTATCTTTCATTCACATGAACTCCGTTACTTTTCTGTTCAGGATTTCAAATTCTTCTTTGCATTTGCTCAAGGTCTTCTTGATGTTATTTATCTCTTTAACTATATTGTCTTTCAACTCATTAATTTAATTTTGGAAACTTGTGCTTATCTCACTGATTAGCTCTCTCAAATTCTGCATCTCTTCTGGGACTTTGATGTATTCCTTTTCTTGGACCATGTCTTCTATTTTCTTAGTATGGCTCGTAATTTTTTGCTGGTGTTTAGGCATCTGGTTAGGATGTAGTTTACTCAGATGCTCAATCTCTTTCTCTTTTATAGGGGTTTAGTGGCAGGAGGCTGTGAGTTACCACAGCTCTTTGATTTTTGGTTCGACCTGGATTGTTAGGATTATCTTGCTGGTTGCTCAAAACTGGGCACTGGACCCAGCAATTGGTTGTAGAGTTGCTTCCTAGGGCCTTGGGCAGGGAGACTATAGAGGCCAGGAAAAGCCTCTCTGACTTATTTTTTATTTTCTTATGTGCAATTCCTTGGTCTGCCAGGAGATGGCGCTCATTGGCAGCTCCCAATTCAATGCCTGGTCAGAGTGTATTTGTTGTGACACAGACCAGATCAATGTGATAGAGCTTCCTGTCTGGAGGCTAAGAGCCTTGTAATTCAAACTTTCTGAGACAGTTCTCTAGTCTTCTCTGGCAACCCCCTCCCTTTTCCCAGCTAGGAAATATTTCCTCTGCCCTCTGAGTCCTCAACAATCAGTGCCTGTTAGTGGAGGAGGAGATTGGAAGGTTTGCATATCTTTAGCCCCTTGCAGGCTCCAAGGCAAACAATGGCGCAGCCCCACCCAGCCTGGAAGGGCTCTAGGGACATGGCAGACCAAACTTGAGTCAAAAGCTGAGTCAGTCCAAGGCTCTCTCTCCCCTCTCCAGTGGAGTCCTCAATAATTAGTCCAGGCTAGAAGAGAGGGAGATTGTGAGGGTTAGATTTCTCCAATCCCTTGCTGGCTCCCAGGGCAAACCACCGTGTGGTCCCACCTGGCCTGGAAGGGCCCGTAGGGCACCGCAGCCCAAATTTGTGGGTCAGAACCTGAATCTGCCTTAGGCTGTGTGTCTCTCTCTCCCCTTTCTTGAGGTGGTAGATCTCTGGAGCCCCTTTTGTCTGTAGTCGCAGGCCCAGAGGCCCGAGAATTCTAAAGAGTCTTTAGTGTGGGGGAGGGTGCCGGCAGCAGCAGCCGCTGCTGGTTCCAACTCCCGGTTCTGTTGTCATGATTTTCCTCTTTTGTCCCTCTCTCCTCTGGGTTGTGTGCAGCCTTCATTTGCTGTCCTAAACCCTAGAAGATCTTTTTCAGGGCTGTTTCAGCCTGTCCTTTAGCTATTTTTCTGGAGAAGAGATTCCCGTGTCTTACTAGTCCACCATCTTCTCAGAAGTCTTTTTATTTCTTTATGCTGCTTTGAACCACTGTCTAGTGTCTTTTCCTTTCAGCCTGAAGAAGTGACCGCTAAGAGGTATAGGATTTTTGTTTTTCAAGTAATGAAAATGTTCTAAAATTCATTGTGGTGATGAATGAACAACTCTGTGAATATACTAAAAGCCATTGATTGCACACTTTGGATGGATTGTATAGTATGTGAATTTATCTCAATAAAACAGCTTTAAAAAATACAGAGTAAAATAAAAATACAAAAAAAATACAGAGTAACAAGGATAATAACCAAAATTTTCTTGATAGAAATTATGCAAATCAGAAGGCAATGGAAAAAACTTTAAAGTAATAAAAGAAAAAAAATGCCTGTTAATTTAGGATTCTATATCCAATGGAAATATCCTTTGAAAAAGTAAAACAAGAACTCATCCAGACAACAAAAGCTGAGAGGTCTTTTGTTAACAAACCTGCACTACAAGAAATGTTAAAGGAAGTTTTACAGGCAAGAGGAAAATGATAAGTAAGAATTTGAATCTAAATAAAAGAATAGAGTGCCACAAATGGTAAATTTTGGATAAATATATGATATTTACTCATTTTAAGTCCCTTTAAAAGACAATTGTTTAAAGCAAAAATAATGAAAATGTAAAGATATTACATTCTACATGAAGTGGCATAATTTCATGTATCTTGAAGGTAGACCATAATACATTAAAGATGCATATTGCAAATCATAGGACAACTATTAAAAAAACAAAAGGAAGAAGCAGAGTTAATAAATGAATAGATTAAAATGATCATGAAAAATAATAATTGAAAATTGTGCAAAGAGAAAATAAGAAAAAAGAAAAGGAGCAAAAAGAAAACAAATAATAAAGTAGTAGATTTAAAAATTATCAATCATATTGATAATTATATTAAATGTAAATAATCTAAATACTCTGTTTAAGAGAAAGAGATTGTCACACACAATTAAAAATCCAATTATAAATTGTCTACAAGAATCCAACTTTAAAGTAAATAAATATAAGTTATATTTCTATTTATTACCATTGAATAATAGGAAATTAAAATAAAATAATACAACTTGCAGGAGTATCAAAAATCATAAAATACTTAGGAATAAATTTAACAAAATATGTGTGAGACCTGCAAAATGAAAAATATACATCACTGCTGAGAGAAAATAAAGAAGACCCAAATAAATGGAGAGATTATACCACGTTCATGGATTCAGAAACAATAGTGCCTAAGTCAACTGTCTGCAAATTGAGCTATGGATTCAACCCAATCTGAATCACAATCTAGTAGACTTCTTTTGGGTAGAAATTGACAAAATGTATAAACAAATCTATAGAATTTGGTAAGTGATAAAACTGACATTTCAAATCAGTGGGGAAAAGAATAGACTATTTTATAAATAGTGTTGAGATAACTACCTATTCATGCAGAAAAGAATATAGCTAGATCCCCACACATAATAAATTCTAGATGTTTTTAAGACCTAAATTTTAAAAACTGAACTTAAAAATAATGATACTAAAATATAGGAGAATATTTTGGTGACCATGGAGTAAAATGGGCTTTTGGAAATAAGACACACAAAAGAGTATTGTATATAAAGGGATATACTGGTAAATTTTATAGCTGAGAGGAGCTTAAGGAGACATGATGACTAAATGTAAAGTGGTAGCCTGGGTGGGATTCTGGAACAGAAAAATACATTAGATAAACACTAAGGAAATCTGAACAAAGTATGGAAGTTAGTTAGTAATAATGTATCAATATAGGTTCATTAATTGTAACAAATGCACCATACTAGTGCAACATGCTAATATTAGGGGAAATTTTGTGTGTGCGGGGTGGTATTATATGGGATCTAGATGCTCAATTTTTCTGTAAATATTTCCAAAAAAACAAAGTCTATTATAAGAAAATAAAAACAAAAGGGTATTATAATATGAAAAAAATCATACAATTAAAAAAAAAATTGGTACAGCAAAAGAAGCTATATTGCATCCTGCCTACCCCTTCTCTTTTTTCCAGTTTTCAAGGTCAAGTTAACGGTCTTTTGTATTGGCTATTCTATTTGTTGGAATAAAGAAATATCCTTTTTAGATTGAAAAAGCATCACCAATGTTAAATGTCAAGTGATATACCAGGACAAGATATTTTCAATGCATGTAATAGACATAGCATTGCTATAATCAATAAGAAAAAGGGTAACTTAAGAAAGTAAAACTCCTAAGAATTGTTACTTTGGGTAGGGGTATAGGCACTAGTATTTGACGGTCAAAGGGCACTTCACTTTTACGTGTAAGATTCTAATTTTTCAAAAGAAAAATGCATTTGGCATTACTTTTATAATACAATTTTAAAAAATCCATTGGATTTGGAATAAAAATGTCCTGGGTGAGATTTCCTATAAATTTCACTGGAATGGATAAGTGGAGGCTAAAGTTTAATGGTTCAAAAAACGAAGGAGTTCAAAATTTAGAGACAGTGATTATAGATTATTATTTAGAGGCATTTAGCCATGAAGGAAAAAGTGTGGTGGATAAAGATAGATGGGACGATGAATCTAGAGAAGGGGTGTTTTGTTTATTTGTTTGTTTTTCTAAGAAGGGAGAGTTTTATTTATATATCCAAATCTACATAAAATTTCTTTATACACATACACATACACACATATGCATATGGTGTATGAGGTGTGAGGAAGGGGCCATTATATAAATTTAAAATATAGGTTATAATACAGGGGAAAGAAGGAAATTGATGAAGCAAATTATCTTGGCACTATATATTTGAGAACTATGCATGTTTGTCAAGGATATAATAGATTTGGGACATGGCTTTTTCTGATCAACTCAATTCCAAGATTTTCCACCAATGTAAAAATAATTTTAATGTGATTATTTATACAATATTCTGAATATTTCAATAACTAGCATCTCTAACTGAATATTTTCATACAGAAAAATAAGAAACAGTTACCCTAATAGAAATGCCCATTGCCAGGGAAATTCCATAATGAGGTGGGAAAAAACAGCAGCTGAACATGCCTCCACAAGGCATGGACCCAAAGACAATCTTAAACAAACTCTCTTCAATTGTTTCAAAGCCTGAAATGTAAAAATAGTCACATTTAGGTAAACTTACAATGATCTACAAGAAAATTATTTAAGCAAATATTGAAGTATATGGTCTTGCTTAATAAACTTTTACTAAACTAGATTTCTTTTTTTCAGATTGTCCCACTGGGCTTAAAATTCTAATGCATTTCATTTTCTATGTCATCATAGATTGGATTACAATCAATTTCACATTTTATAGAACAGTATTGTAGTTTAATTATTAAAAGAGATCCATTTCTCTGGGATTAAATAACTATTTCTACATTACTTAATCTTCTCAGCAAATGGGATAATGATTAATATCCTATATGTTTATATCCATTTCCATCATTTAGAATTAAACTGTTTCATTAACTCAATAATTATAAATAGAAAATATCAAAAAGAAAATCATCTAAAATTATATAATTAATCAAATGAGAGAACTTAAAATTTTTCTCATTGGCATAATTTTCTGTGGGAGAATAAAATAAATCATTGGCCATAATGACTTTTATTCTTGAGATATTTCCATTAAACCCATACCTTTGCCTCATTTATTTGGGTGGATCTTATATATATAAATAGTTATCTTTTAAAAATCCAAATACATTTGCAATTCCTAGATAGGAATATTTTAAGATATTAGCTTTTACAACAATACAAAGGTAATCAGGAACATAATTCTGTGGGGAAAAAGTCATAAAATGTAAACATTATTCAAATTCTTAATCTCCCTGAAAAGAAACCAAAAACCTTTTACAGGGTGACCTTATCCTTTGTTAACTGAAAAATAAATATTTCTTCATGGAAGAAGAGCCACAAACTCCCAAATAATACAGGTGCTACATAAGTGCCATTTATCTCTATGCAAATAATTAAACATGGTCTCTAATAGAATCCTTGCATCAAAGTGATGCCTCTTAATATCAGCAGTAAAGGTGGCCAAAAATGAATATTCTACCAATATGACTCCACTTGGAACAACTGTAACAAAAATTCTGCTCTATAATATTTAAAATAACTTTACTTGTCTTATAATTGAAAATATACCTTTGGATCAAGTCCAAGTCCAGCTTGTATTAGTATGACAGTTAAAGCAGCATTTCTTAAAGATGAAGACCACACACTACTAATTTTGATGTGTTTACTGATGAATGGAATATTCCTGACAGTAAAACCACCCAGTAACATCCCTTAAAAGAAAGAAAATAAAGCATGTCTGATTTAGTTCATTTATCCAGGAGAGAAAACAGAAATGTTTAATTTCCCCTCTTCAAACACTCTATGTCTTTCACCACTTTGGTGAGGCACAGGTTACAAGTAGAGGAGGCAGCATGAATAGAGACAGATAAGAAATGACATATCTAAAAAAAAAAAAAAAAAAAAAAAAAAAAAAAGAAATGGCATATCTAAAAGGAGTGCAATAAGCAGTTCAGTGTTGCTAGAACATAAAAGGCAAGGATGGGAGTGCGAAGAATGAACTAGAGGAGCCAGATAAAGGAAAACTTCCCCCAATCACTCTTTGGCAGAATAAGGTACCATGGGAAGGTTTTAGGCAGAGAGTGACATAATGAGTTTTGTATTTTGGATGTGATGACCTTGTTGAATTAAGTAGGGATAAAACTGGAGACCAGATATCAGTTAGAAGGTACTGCCATAGTTCACTCAAGAGTTGGAAACAAATAGTCTAAGCTAGGACAAAGGTGGAAGTTTTAGAGAGGAGGAACAAGATTCAATGAATAGTTAGGAGGTGCTGCAAGGGTTATAGACATTGAGAGGGTGTTAGAAATAAGATAGAGGGATTATCTGGGACTCTCTAATGACAGTATACTCAAAACTGTGATGTATTGAATACTTAGAAGATAAAAGGCACCTTTGCCATAAGTTCTTCCACTAATTTACCTATTTTCAGCTGCAGAATTATAGAAGAATGGTGGTGGAGAAACAGGGCATAATAATGATTAAGTAGAGATGTATTCATAAAAATACATAGTAGAGGAAGCAGATGTGGTTTAAGCAGTTGAGTGGCCACCTACCACATGGGAGGTCCCGGGTTCAGTTCCCGGTGCCTCCTGAAAAAAACAATAACAAACAACAAGTAAAACAAATGATAAAACCAACTCAGGAAAGCTGATGTTGCTCAGCAGTTGAGTGCCAGCTTCCCACATATGAGTTCCCTGGTTCAATCCCTGGGCCCAGGTACTTCAAAAACAAACAAACAAACAAACAAACAAAACATAGTGGAGATGCTTAAACAGCTATTTCAAAAACCATAGGACCTAATGTTATCCTAGTCACTATATTTGAATCTTGTAATTTCATTTCAGTTATAGGTTCTCTGCAGAAAAATTCAATTTTTTCCAATTTTTTTCTTTTTCTATAGTATAGTTGAAATTAAGCAAAATATATCCTATTAAACAATAAAGCAAAAGAGTTATATTTTGAGGTTATTCAAATTATTTTCAAAATATATTTTGGAAAATATCTGTATATATACATACACACACATATATATTATACATATATAATATATGCATATATAAAGGAGCTATATATATCACATTACATTGAAATAATTCTAAATTATACCTAGTTCAACTAGAAAATGTTTATAATTTACATATAATCAATAACAAAGAAAGGAGAGCTAATTATACACTTACCAAGAAGAGGTGGAAGTTGAGGCACGGAAGGTATTTTAATGACTTCCAAAAGTTTCCCCCCAAGAAGGGAACAATAAAAAATAATTAACAGTCCAAATAAACTTCCACCAGGGAGAACTTCAGAGCCTGAGAATGACCAAGTTACACTCCATAACAAAATAAGTATAATTCCTGAAATATTAAAAAGCATACATCGATATATCTACATAGACAGAGACAAGCACATAAAGAGGATGGATTCTACTTTATCAAATGTCATATTAATAGCCAGCCCTATATAATGATACATACTGTACATTAACATTACTTTGCTAGTATGGTGCCTGATATATCTATTTAACATATATTTCAAAGCTCCTGTCAATTTATGGGATAAGTTTTAAGCAGAGTATTCTTTTAAAAATATATTTTAAAAGCATCTGTGAATCCTTTAATGTGACAAACATTCCTGTAACATATAACATTCTTAAAATGTCATGTCAATATGATGGGATTTATTTCATTTTATATTGAAAATAGCTTTTCTACCAGGAATAAGAGGTTGGTTGACTGTGATGAGAATTCTCAAATTCACAGAAGATTACAGTAGCAGGAAGCCACATTTTAAAACAGTAGTCTAAATCTGTATTGAAAGGATAACTCAGTTGATATTTAGTGTCAGGGTATTAGTAGAGGGGCTATGGGCTGGGAAAAAAGTGAATATGGCTTTTGAAGGAATAAGAATAAAGAATCAAATTATGTACAGAAAAGAGAAGTAGACAGGACTGGTAAGGTAGTAGACATCTTGTTGCTGACAACTAGATACTAAGGTAATGCCCTACTCAGAGGGAATCCATAGATTACTACTGTAAAGGCCAGGTGGTTGCACTGTAAATTGCTTTCTGCAAATTAAATGGCCATGTTTATTTACCATAAATCACAATTTCTAATGCTTGTAAGGTTCTTAAATAGCTTAAGTTCATTTTTAAATTGTGACCCCTTTTTGGCTGTGTAGAACTCCCAGGCAAAAGAGGAGAATTTTACCTCACACAAGGCAGAGAGTTAGAACTAAGATTCTTGCCTTCATTCCCCTGACCATTGTCACCCTGCAAAACTTGAACACTTGAAGAGCTGAATTTTTAATCTAAGAATGGACTAGAAAATATTCTACTGACACAAAGAGAAGGTAAAGTAATTTGTCTTATCTTGTCTCTGAGTGGCAAAATCACTTCTGAGAATTCATATATAAAGTAGGCCTCATCTAACTTAAGCTTAAGGCTCAAATTTACATTATTTGCATGATTTGAGAACCCCAAAGTCCTATACTTAGCATAAAATGTCCCCCCATGGAACTATCACTAGTGCACTTAGCAGATGCTAATTCAAAACACTCCTGATTACAGACAACATAAACTCCTAACAGTAAAGCTCCAGTGAATTTGAACTTAAAATAAAATCTTAAAAAAAAAGATATAATCCTTTATGAGCTAAAGTTAATGGACACAACAAACAGTGGAATAAAATATGCAAAAACTCTGGCTAAGAGAATTACCAGATAGACACTATAAAATACATATGTTCAAAGAGACTCAAGACAATTAAAAAAATTAAAGACATGAGAAAAAAAATATTTGGAAAGATTATAAAAGAATCAAATAGTACATCTAGAAAGAAACAAAAAAAAATTAAAAACTAAAAAAAGCCACTAGATACCTTAAACAGCAGGCTAGACATAGCTGAAGAGAGATACAGTAAACTGGTAGATGTGAGTATATTATCTATGTGCGGCATAAAAAGAAAAATGAGGTGAAATATATGAGAGATTTAAAATATGAAGGACAGAATGAAAAGGTGATATATATCTAATAGTAGTTCCAGAAAAAGATAATTGAGATACTAAAGAAGAGGAAATATTTGAGAAGGTAATTGGCTTAGAAACTTTCAGAATGGGGGAAAAAACATAAATCTTTGGCCTCAGGAAGCAAAATGAGCTCTCACCAAGATAAAATAAAAATAGACACTTAGACACAATGTTGAGAAACTACATACCACAAAGACAATAATAAGATCTTAAAGAATTCAGAGAGAGAAAGATAGATTAGCCACAATGAAATAAACAGTAGAGCAGCTCTTCAATTCTCAACAGCAACAATAGAAATTGGAATATAATGAAATATAAGTATTCAAAGTGTTGGGATAACATTAACATCCAATGTTGAATTCTGTAGAAATTCAGATTATCATTCAAGCAAAGAACATATTAAAGACATTTTCAAACAAATGCATCCAAGAACACGTCATTTTTGTTGGGAAAAAACTACTAAATGGTATACTTTCAATATACATGGTATATTGGATTATGTACCCCAATTTTGACATGTTCTTAATCTAATCTTGAGGGTGTGAAGCCATTGCAAATAGGACCTTTAAAAAATGCACATTTTTAATTATTTTTTAAGAAAAGATATATATATATTTTTTTAAAGATTTATTTATTTATTTATTTATCCACCCCTTGCTGCCCGTGCTCGCCGCATCCACCCGCTGCGTGCTTCCCCCATGTCCACCTATCTCCCCACCGCCACAAGGCCCCGCTGCACCAGCCCACCGTGCCGTGCGGGCCGGCCCGCCCCCACAAGGAGGCCCCAGGAAGCGAACCCGGGGCCTCCCACATGGCAAACGGGAGCTCCATCGATCGAGCCACACCCGCTTCCCAAGATATTTAGATTACATAAATATCACATAAAATATAGGGGATCACCATATGCCCTGCTTCCTACATCTCCAACATTTTCCCACATTAACAACATCCTTCATTAGTGTGGTACATTTGTTACAATTGATGAAAACATTTTGGAGCATTGCCACTAAGCATGGATTATAGTTACATTGTAGTTTACACTCTCTCCTGCACAAATTTATAGGTTATGGCAAGATATGTAATGGTCTGTATCTGTCATTGTAATATCATTCAGGACAATTCCCAAGTCCTGAAAATGCCCCATATTACACTTGTTTTTCCCTCTTCCTGCCCTCAGAAACACCAGTGGCCACTGCATCCATAACAATCAAATAATTTCTTCCATTGGTCCATTGATGGGCCCTTAATTTTGAAGACTGTACTTACGAAACCTTTACTCTTGAAATTGAAACTTAGCCTGGTATAATAAGGTGCCTAAGAGTTACCACCTGAAGGCTTTCTTGTTGCTCAAATGTGGCCTCTTGTTAAGCCAAACTCAGCATATAAATGCATTACTTTCCCCTCAGCGTGGGACATGACTCCTGGGGATGAGAATCCCTGGCACCGAGGGATTACTACCTATCACCAACTAGCAATGCAACTGGAAAAAGACCTTGACCAAAAGGAGGAAAAGGTAAAGACAAATGAGTTTATATAGTCAAGAGACTTCAAAGTGAGTCGGGAGGTCATTCCAGAGGTTATGCTAATGCATGTCTCAGCAGATCTCACTGACTGACAAAGTAAATGCTACCTCAAATAGTGGGCCTCCTGAGGGCTCTGGAGACATCCAGACTCTATAGTCAGGGCAGATAGCTCAGGAGTTTGATGCCTTGCCAGTGGGTCCTACTTTGGAATTTATCCTCCCTCGTGTGATAGAGTTGGACTCAGTTGTGGTTTCCCTAAACATGGCTCATCTGACCCTTCTATTTGAACCAATAATTAGTACTAGGGTTGATAGGACTACGTCCAAGAGACTAAAATCTTTGGGTTGTCCATGTGCCAGCTGGGCCCTGAATCTTAACAGAGTTGCAACACCTACTCTCCAGTTCATTGGACTCACTCAGGACAACTAACAAGGAGATGATGATGGTCAAAAACCATCCCAAGGAACCGAGAGAGTCTACAACTGCAAGCAACAGAGTCCCATACATTTGCCCCATGGGATCGAGGCCCCCTCTCAATTAGAGGTGGAGTGGGCATCACCATCCCAGAATCCTCAGGATTGGGGAATAAACTATGGACTAAAGTAGACTTACTGTTATCCTACTATAGACTTATTATGATTCTAGCAAATAGGACCTTTTGAAGATGTTATTTTTTAGTTAAGGTGTAATCAGTGGAAGCAAGGTGGGTCTTAATCACAACTACTGGAGGCCTTATAAAAAGGAGAAACTGGAAACCAGAATCAGATGTGGCCAGACAGAGAAGCAGGAAGTTAGTAGGAACCTGGAAAAGAAAGGAGAGGACATTGCCGTGTACCAGGAAAGCCAAAGAATCCCAAGGATTGCCAGCAGCCAGCAAGAGAAGGCTACAGATTTTGGGGAGAAAACAAGACTTGCCAATATCATGACTTTGGATTCCCAGTGACCTCAAAACCATGAACCAATAAATTCCCTTTATTAAGCCAACCTTTCATGTGGCATTTGTGATAGCAGTTCAGGCAAAACTAAGATGATATACTTCAGCAATAAGGACATGAAACCAAAAACCAAGAAATTTGTACACATGCATGTAAATATAAACAAGTTTTAATTGAATAACACATTACTAGTGATAATTGCTAAAAAGGGGTTACAAAAATGAGGTGTGGAGGGGATTGCCAATAAAAATAACATGAAGAGGTTAACAATTTATTTCCTAAAAAAAAAAAAAAAACACATATAAAACTGGACAAAATTATAAAAAACAATCATTTCAGGAAAATTGACCAAAGGCAGATATCAAATTGAGATGTATTTATTCTTGAAAAACAGTGCTAAATTTTTGGATAAAAACAGTGGGAGCCTGAGGCTTCCTGGCCTGGGATTGCTCCTGTCACTGCTCCCTACCCCAACCCCAAGTCATTTGGAAAAAAACTAGTCTTGCCAGCATGGAGCTGGATATAAAAAACAGCAACTTTTCTGCTAGACAGAGTGGTTTGATTTGGGGTGGAGGGAAAAATCCATGGCTTTGCTGACTAAAATTGGTTTGGGAATAGACAGAAAACCTGAAGCTTTACTAATCTGAGGTTGCAGTCCTGGTTGGAACAAGTGAAAGACTAGCCAAAAATTTAACTGGAATATCCTGGAAATGAGATAGCCATAGAAGGGGTTGAGATAAGTTCTCCACACACCCATAACTGATTAGGAAAATATGTAAGCAAAGGGAAAACTCAAGAAAGTATGGCAAAAAAGTAAAAATGGAGACTTGAGAACTGTCTGCAACTTTGAATGTGTCCTACAACCCACCCACAGATCAATGGGCAGAGAGTGGAAGCCTTACATGCTTGAGGGGTTTGAATGCAACCTCTCCCAAATCACTAGGGACTACTAAGCTCTGCAGACACAAGGGAAACCATGAGGAAGACAGGCTAAAAGAAAAAAGCTGGTAAAATGCATCAGTTGCTCCAAATAACTGGGCAGACAGACGCCACAGTTTAAGTACAGAAAAATTATCAAAGGAAAAAATAACTCTCCAAAAATCCACAAAAACCAAAACATAAACCTG
Organism: Cabassous unicinctus; assembly: GCA_029593785.1. Lineage (NCBI taxonomy): Eukaryota > Metazoa > Chordata > Mammalia > Cingulata > Chlamyphoridae > Cabassous > Cabassous unicinctus. The sequence goes on along the minus strand of JAQZBX010050614.1, from coordinate 5,378 downwards.
AATACAGAGTTGTTATAATATGTAATCTAAAATGTCTAGTTTTCAACCAAAAATTACTAGACATAAAAAGGAACAGAAAAGTATGGCTCATAAAATTAAAAGGCAGATTGTCATACTGGATTAAAAAGCAAGATACTACTATATGGTATTATGTTGTCTACAAAAAACATACTTTAGATTAAAATAACAACCAACCACACAAATAGGTTAGCTATAAAAGAATGGTAAATAGTAAAAAAAAATTCTACAAGAGTAATAAGTTCATATCTTGAAAACAAAACACAAGATATCATATTAATGGTATGTAACTAAAGCAGCATGTACAGAGTAATGTATAGCTTTAAAAGTATATTAGATTGAGTGTTGTCAACAAGATGGCAGTATACAGTGTCATGTTAACTGCTCTCTTTTAGAAACAAAGAAAATAAAAGGGCAAAATCAATGTTCAAATCTCTGAAAGATGATCAAGACTAGAGAACAAATGAAAGAATGCTGGATTGGAAGGAAAAAAAAAACACACCTAAAAACGGTAGGAGAACAATGGGATAAATTTACTGGTCTATGCCCCTCCCATATGCTTGAATCCCCTCAGCAGTTTGTGCCAATCACAATGGGGGCCCTGAGGCCAAGAGTCATTTTACTTCCAGTTCCTGACCACTGATCCACCCATGGTGGCAGGTGAGTGAATCACGAACATTCAAACATGAAACTCCATAGGCCCACAGAAGTGTTCTGCATATGCAAATTTAAGTGTAACTCCTGTAACCAGATCAACCTGCAGTGCCACTATGGCTAACAGTCTGGGTTTCTAGAGGCTAATTATTGGTGCACCTAAATAAAAATGCTGCATTTTTGTACATTGACCCCATCTCACTCCAAGGAAGACAGACTCAGGGTGTGGGTATGGGTCCTTAACCCAGAAGTTACAGGACAGGAAAGCTGCACAAGAAGAGGGAATGGAGCCATCGAACAGATGAAAGCTGGAGTGAAAGGATGGTTCAAAGGACGGGAATCATGTTGAGCTACCATAACTGCCAGGGTGAAAAAAGCTGTACCAAACCAAGGACACAGCCCATAACCTTGGGAGGAGGAGCTGGAGAAAAGAAATCCCCTCCTGGAGGGGAAAGAGTCACACATACTAAGGAATTTTTGAAAATTACAGGGCATGTGCAGGGCAAGACAGAGACTCAGAAAAACCTGAGAAAAATGTTTTAACTGCTAACTATAAACTGTTCTAAAGGCTCAGTATACACTAAGATAAGTGTTGTAGAAGACACCTAACACATAACCAATCTATGCTAAAACCTTAGGAAAGTGGGAAAAACTGACTTCCAGAGTTAGCATATCAAAATAATCAAAAGACAAGACTTCAAAAAAAAAGATCACAAATCATACAAATACACAGGAAGAGATGGCCCATTCAAAGGAACAAATTAAAACAGAAGAAGTGTAGACACTGGAACAACTAATCAAAGATGTTTAGTCAAATCCCCTAAATAAGATCAATGAGCTAAAAGGAAACATAGCAGACCTAAAGGAAACAAAGAAGACAATGCATGACCAAAAGGAGGAATTAGAAATTTTTAAAAAGAACCAAACAAATGTTTAGGGGTGAAAAACACAATAGTGGAGATTAAAAATACACAAGAGGTGGGGTGGATGTGGCTCAAATGGTTGGGCATCTGTCTCCCATATGGAGGGACCTGGGTTCGATCCCCAGGACCTCCCGGTAAAAGGAAAAAAAAAAAAAGTACACTAGAGGCATTTAACAGCAGATTTGAACAGGTAGAAGAAAGAATAGGTGAACTAGAAGATAAGCCAATGGAAATCATGCAGCCTGAAGAGCAGATAGAGAAGAATGAAAATAACTAATTGGAGCCTAAGGGACTTGTGGGATAACATAAGTGTTCCAATATATGCATTATGGGAGTCTCAGAATAGGAGGAGAAGGAAAAAGGGGCAGAACAAATATTTGGGAAAATAATGCCTAAAACTTTGCAAATATACAAAAGATATGACTCTATATGTCCAAGAAGCCCAAGAACTCCAAACAGGATAAACCCAAGCAAACAAAATGTAAGACAGCTCATGATCAATATGATGAATGCCAAAGACAAAGAGAGAATTCTGAAAGCAGAAGGAGAGAAGTGATGTGTCACATACCAGGGATCCTCAATAAGATTAAGTGCCAATTTTTCATCAGAAACCATGGAGACAAGAAGACAGTGGCAAATGAAAGAGAAAATTTAAAGTAATGAAAGAGAAAAATTGCCAGCCAAGGATTCTATATTCGGCAAAACTTTCCTTAAAAAATGAGGGAAAGTTTAAGACATTCATGGACTTAAAAAAGCTGAGGTCCACAAGATCTGCTCTATGAGAAATGCTAAAGGGAGTTTTTCAGGTTGAAAGGAAAGGAGAGTAGATATCAGCTTGGAGCCATATGAAGAAACAAAGGTCTCTGGTAAAGATAACCACAAATACCAGTATTGTTGTATTCTTGGTATGTAACTTTACTTATTTCTTATAAGATTTAAAATACAATTGAATAAGAAAAAATCATATCTCTATTTTATGGGCATGCAAAATATAAAGTGGCAATATGTGACAAAAATAAAGAGGGGAAACAGAGGGTAGAGGAGTAGAGATTGTGTATGCGATTGAAGCTACATTGATAACATTTCAAACTAGTTGGTTACAGATTTAGGTTGTTTAATAAAAATCCTATAGTATCCACAAAGAAAGTATTTAAAGTATATACATAAATGGAAATGAAAAAGGGATCAATTTGTCTCATTACAAAAGTTTGACTATACACAAAAGAAGGCTGCAATGAAGGAAAAGAAGAACAAAAATATATAAGATTTACAAGAATCAAAGTACAAAATGGATGCTGTAAGTCTTGCTTTATCTGTAATTGATCTGAATGTAAATGGATTATATCTCCAATGAAAAGATTCAGATTAGCAGGATGGATAAAAAAGCATAATATCTGACCACAAACAAAAGATGACTGAGAGTCTCTTGTCATCTAATGCAGGGACACACATTGAGTCACCAAAAACTGGCTGTCTGCAGATATTAAAAAAGAGCATGGTCTATGGATGCAAAAACTCAATCAAGTCCTTGTTGATATTCACCTCTGACAACCTGATGCTTGCTACAAAGTTATTGGAAAGCCTTAAACTGTGGGAAATTTCCTTCTGCATGTTCATATAGAGGGTTTTTGAGCTACGTCATAAAGGTATCTTAAGAAAACATACTTATGAGCATGAGAGTTTTTGACTGCATTTTATGCTTTAAATACTAAAGGGTATGTGCCAATATTCACTACATATTATATAGTATTTATATCTTTTGTATGTAAAAGTTTAACTGATTGATCTTCTGCCATTCATAAATGATTAGAAGTACATATATTATTGTTGATTTTGCTAAATCTTAATTTAAAAGCCTCATTTTCTAGAGATATAATTATTCAACTATACATGGCAAAATATTTTTAAGCAAGAAATTTTGAGTTGTCTTCTTGGAGCATTTGTGATACCTTCTCTAGCTTCAGTAATTTTTTCTCAAGGTTGTGATCATTTATTGATCATGATATGTCCTGTTACTAGAGTACTGAAAAAAGTTTCTATGGAGCTTCACACAAACATTTTTAGCAATGGAGTTGAATTTTTAAAAATAACAAATATATATTAGTTTAAAGCTTGCAGCTGCCTTCACAAAAGAGATGTAGACATAGGGGATATTCATGAGAATATTCTATTTTCATATAGAGGGATTAATAAATAATCATGTGGTTTATATTTGCTCAGTTACTATATATGCAGTATGGTGCAAATGTCATAGAATTTAGGCTTTTTTAAAGAAATATTTTTGTTACATAGCTCATAGACTCTTCAATTATACCTGGCATATTACTTCTTTTGGCTTCTGTAATAAAAAAAAATGTAAAAGGAAGTATTTTTGTATTTAAAAAAAGTCAACTTTTGCCAAGCTGCTATGGGCTAATACTTTACCTGCAAAGTTCTTGTCTTTTTTCTTCATTTCTATATTCAAAAGTGTCTAGAAACCCATTTTGAAATCATTTGAAAAACGAAACCATATATTGGTGTATATATGCATCAGCACCTGATGCAAAATACCAGAAATCAGTTGGTTTTTATAAAGGGTATTTATTTGGGGTAGAATCTTACAGTTACCAAGCCATAAAGCATAAGTTACTTCCCTCACCAGTCTATTGACACGTGTTGGAGCAAGATGGCTGCTGACATTCAGCCTTCCTCTTCCTCTTAAGGCTCCATGGTCAGGCTCTCTAGGCTTTGTCTCTCCCTGGGACTTGATTCTCTCCAGGCTCAGTTGCTTGTTCTCTCCACAATGCCAGCTGTAGACTATCAGGCAAATGGCTTGTCTCTTTTCCCAAGGCCTTCCCTCTTTCCTTATGACCAAACTCCTCTGTGTGCTTACTTCCGGGGGCTCCAGCTCAAAAACTCCAGCATCAAAACTCCAACTCTGTCCTTTGCCATGTCTTTTATCAGTGAGTCCCGACCCACCAAGGGGTGCAGACACAACTCCCTACTGACATGGTTCAAAGTCCTAATCATAATTTAATCAATTAAAAGTGATACTTCTGACAGACCAGTTTACAAACATAATCCAATAACTATTTTTGGAATTCATAAACAATGCCAAACTGCTACACTCCACCCTATGAATTCCCAAAAGACATTACAATATTCAAAAAAACCTTAAATCAGTAACAATACTAAGTACAAAATTATATCATAACCAGTTTAAAGAAGTACAGTTTGTCTTGGGGCTAAGTCCCATCTGCTGTAGACCTCTGAAATTTACAAAACCATTTATCTGCTTCCAGTACACAAATGGACAGACAAAGGATAAACATTTTCATTACAATAAGGAGAAACTGGGAGGGAAACATGTGTCATGGGTCCTCTACAGTTCACTAAACCTGCAGGACATACTTCATTCGATGTCAAAGTCTAAGAGTCATTCTTAAGACGATGGTTTCTTCTCCTTGGGGCCTTATAAGGACCCACCCTTTCCACAGCCTTGCCCAATGGCCATTTTCTTGGTTCCACTCTCATCAAGCATATGGATGTCGATCAAGCTCCAGACCTCACCCTCCAAGAGTGTTGGAATGATTGCCACACCTTACCCAATTTTGGGTTAGAGTCTTAGCCCCCTTAGTAGAGTGAAGTGAAGACAACATCCTCCCTAACCTTTGGCATACAGGCTCAACCCTCTCAGAGAAATGAGTTGACCACTTGGCCTTCCCTAATCCATGGGGGACAGGTCCACCCCTCTCAGGCCTATGGGGTGCTGATCTTAACCACCCAAACCATTGAGGAATGTGC
>JAQZBX010050613.1:0-19611 GCA_029593785.1 Cabassous unicinctus | reverse complement strand
AAAAAAAAAAAAAAAAGAGCAAACAGACCAAGGAGCTGGAGGAGCTTTATAAAAAATTTGAAAAGCAGTGGAATCCCACAATCTCGGAAAGAACATTTTGGTAACACATATTCCAGCACAAAAATAAATCTTTATTGTCGTTTTTCAGTGTTCTATGTTTGGTATATTTGGTGAGTGGTAATTTTTTAACTTTAAAAAGATCAAACACAGTTTTTCAGGTAATATGTTCATTAAACAATCCTTCTAGATGTTCAGTAAACTTTTAAGAACAGACAGTACCACTTTTTTCAATAATTTATGTTTGTTCAAAATCTATTCAGATTAGTTCAGCTCCATTTAGGTAAATCAGGGACTTGGAAGAAGTTAGAGTATCTTTGAAATAAAGTAACAACTCAACACTCTCTTAGTTACAAAAACAACTATGGTATAGAATGATTTTAAATTTCTAGATCACTGCTAATTTGAACAGGGCCCAAATAGTTTTGACAAAATGCTAAGCATCGTGTAACTTAAAATAACACCTGACTAGAGCATGCTCAGAATCTGCTTTTAGGTGAGTTGTTAAATTCTGAGGTTTGGAAGGAATTTTTGTGGGTTGACAGTCCTTGCAAAAGTAATCCTCCAGAAAAGCTGTCCTTGAAAGAAATTGCTTGTTTAAAAAAGTAAATTTCCAGAAGGGTTTATTATTTTGCCTCATTGGTCTTATGTCATTCTTGCAACTTGTCCAGTGCATCTTTGGCTAGCACACAGGTGTGGGCTCACTGTACTGCTAAGGGCCACAGGAAATGATTTGCCACATGTATCTTTGTGCCACTTAAAAACCGATCTATAATCAGAAGAGTGAATTGGATTTTTTGCATGCCCTGCCTCCAGGGATTTTGCAGGGAAGGGGATGAGGGATGTGGGCTGTGGTAAGGGTCTGGAAGTTTCTTCTGCATCTGGGGCTGCCTCTTCATCCTGCCCAGACAGTAAATTTCCAGGGCATTGCTCTCATTCTTCTGGGTTGGACTCTCGGTTTCAGCGATCACTCTGCCTGACTTTGTCCCTAGACAAAGTGTCTACAGACCCCTTTTGAATTCCTTTGCTAACGGCATTCTTCCTGCACCACCTCCCAGTCTCCAGTACTTCCACTTGGGATCTGCCAGGGATTCTAAGGGAAATTCACTTTTTCTTCAATACTTTCATACCACTCTTTTATACTTCATCATTCAACTCTTTTCGTCTACTCAGGTCTTGTATGAATTCCTTACTCTTTTGTCTAACTTGTCAACAACAGACAACCCAAACCTAATCTCTATGACATTTGAGACTGCAAAGGGTTTATTTTTTATTTCTGTATTTCCTCCATCATTTTAATTGGATTTGGAGAAGGAGACATGGTAAAGCCTGTATTCTTTCAACAGCCTAAATCAGAAATCAGCGCTGACTCTATTTCTCATAGGTATTCTTGGACCCACTCTAAGGACTCTCTTTTTCACTTCAGGTTATCATGCTGCTTTATCAAGAAGAATGAATGAAAGAATGAAGGAAAATTGGGATCTTCTCAGCAAACCCTTGGTTAAGAGATTATGAAATAAATAATTTCATTTTATTTTTTCCCACCACTTCTTATTTCTATGCATAAAACAGAGTTATTTGCTGATGGAAAGTGTCATCCCACTAAATGGGAACCCCATGTGAATAGGGATCTTAGTTTTGTACACTGACACACGCTTGTCATATAGTAGTCACTTCTACTAAGAGATTGTTGACTTGTTACTTTATTTCAAAGCTACCCTAACTTCTTCTAAGTCCCTGATTTACCTGAGTGGAGCTGAGCTAATCTGAGTAGATTTTGAACACAAACAAATTATTGAAAAAAGTGGTTCTGTCTGTTCTTAAAAGTTTATTGAACATCTAGAAGGGTTGTTTAATGAACATATTACCTGAAAAACTGTGTTTGATCTTTTTAAAGTTAAAAAATTACCACTCACCTAATACGCCAAACATAGAACATTGTAAAACGACAATAAAGATTTATTTTTGTGCTGGAATATGTGTTACCAAAATGTTGCTTCTGAGACTATGGGATTCCACTGCTTTTTTATTTTTCATAAAGCTTCCCCCCTCCGCACCATGGCTCCTTGGTCCATTTCCACGTTGTTTTTTGTTTTGTTTTGTTTTGTTTTCTCCTTGTCTGTTTGTCTTCTTTAGGAGGCACAGGGAACCACACCTGGGACCTCCCATGTAAGAGGTGGGTGCCCAACTGCCTGAGCCACATCCATTCCCTCCACTGCTTTTTTTTTTTTTTTTAATCTTTTCTGTTTGCATGAATTTAAATATGTTTGTCCTCCAGTTTCTAGTGATAAAGAATAAAATCTCAAATTAATATATTTAGACACCTGATTTCAATCTAATTCCCAATGAAGTCCCTTCCCCCATAATCTAGAATCTCATTCTCAATAAGATTACTGCTCCTCCAGATCAGCCAATCATCCATGACCCCAATTTCCAACCTGGGCCTTACCTTAATCCAATGGTTCCCAGTATTGCAGCACATTAGAATTACCTGGAGAGTCTTTAAAACTCCCAATGCCTGTTGCACACTGAAACAATTAGATCAGTATGTCCATGTGGGAAGCCAGTCATCAGTATCTTTAATGATTCCCATTTGTTTCTAGTTGCTGCCAAGTTGGGAAACCACTGCCCTAGCTACTGCCCAAAGACCCTGGTGAAATATTTTAGGAATAATTCCATTGACTGTTACTTATGCACTTCAGAAGAAACTGATATATTTAAAGTCCTAAATACACGGCTCTTTAGCATAAATAGATTATGTAATATTTTAAATATATCTTGTAAAGAACTAATGTTAGTCAAACAAATATATGGTAATTAACATGGTGGAAAATCAAATGTGTATGTATGGAAAAGGAAATATATTTTTTAATTTGTCAGAGGTTCTAGCAAATGTTTTAGAGAAACGCGTCTATTACCCTTGGTCAGTCATAACAGGGAAACACATGGAAATAACACAAAAATGTTCATTTAGAGCCTGAATAATCATACTTTTTACTTTCCTACTTAGCTTTTAATATTAACCTTTTATTTTGCAAAGACAACAAATGTGATTTGTGATTTGCTTACATTGGACAAAATATTAAGTTATGTTTTATATTTACTTGTAACTAGCTCAATATACCAACCTTGAAGCATCTCTGAATAATCTCTTCTAACTATTCTCAAGCACATATTGCCAGAGATGACATATGAAAGCTTTAGAAAAACAGATCATTCTGTTGATATTCAAAAAGTATTGTTTAATAGCTGCAAATTTGAACAGAATTTGAAATTGCTCTCTTTTTTAAAACGAAGTTTGGTTATTTCTACTTTTTTAGTTAACTTTGATTGGCAAGTGTGATTAGCTATACTTTTTTTATTTAGTAAGGAGAAGTCACAAAAGCATTTGATAAAGGGAATCATTTTGAAATAATCTGCTGGGTGGAAAAGGAAAATGATCAAGGATCTAGGGAAAGTTATGTGCTTCTGTATGATTATGAGCATTCTTCCTCTATGATTCAGTGGTTTCTAACAAGTGATTCATTACTTTTTTTTTAAGCAATTTATTGAAGTATATCATTCATACATGAACATACATAAACTGTAAGTGTTCAGTAAACATTGTGAACTTACAAAACAAACATGCATAACATCCTGCAGGGCTCCCACACATCACCCCCCAACAAACACCCTGCATTGTTGTGAAACATCTGTTAACAAATCATGAAAGAGCATCGTCAAAGTATTGCTGGTAACTATAGTCCATATCTTCCTCCCATATACATTTTTTTAAGGATTGATTTATTTATTTACTTTTCTCCATTTTTACCACCCGACCCCCCCCTCACCCCCCGTGGCTCACCCAGGGCCTCCTGGCAGCTCACCCGCACACGGGGCCTGATGGCCCACACACATTCTATATTTTTCTTTTTTTATTTTTACCAGGAGGTCCTGGGGATCAAACCTAGTTCCCTCCATAAGGGAGATGGATGCCCAACTACCCGAACCACATCTGTCCCCCTGCTATATCTCTTAAGGTTGACCAAAGATACCCAAAGTTACAGTCTTTTCCCGTAGAGGATGGTCATATAACACATCAGGCTTAGTTTATCACCAGCATTCTAAAAACCAGACCTAGGGAGAAAAACTAGGTCTGGGGATTCATTACTTTTTGATGACGATGCTCTTCCTGCCCATTGAGTGTTTTTTGGTGTGTGTAGACTATCTGCTTACTGAGTCATAATCATCTCATTTCATCACAATGAATCAAGAGACCTTCTTCTCATTCACATCCAGAAGTTGAGTCTGTTAGACCCAGTAACTAGCTGTTTTGAATGTCTCTGAACTTCCCCAAAAGAAAAATGTTTTCTCTGAACATCCTACTTCCCTGATGACTTGCCCATAGGCCCAGATGACGCGTTCTGGATTTTCTAGGACAGCCCTGATTTTGATTTTGTCCTTTTTGGTAAATATCATTTGTTAAATGTATAACTAAATGTGAGTTGAATTATGCCTTTTAGTAAAGTGTCCACTAAATGGACCAATCAAAAAGGCACCTTGTCCCATCATTTATTCTAGCTTTAGTTCTCAGATATGTTTATTGTACCCATAGAAAATGAGCAGTCATTTTATGAGAAATGTTGTATACAATCAACTGCTTAACACATAAAGGTTGTAATGGGTTATTGGTTTCAAGTTATAGGCTAGAGTGATACTAGTGGACTGGGAATGTGCTTTGGAGGTATGTCAGTAAACACAGAAAAATGATGTTAGGGAACATTCACTGAGTACTTATTATCTGCCAAACACTTCATATGCATTATCTCATTTTAGACCTTCTCAGCACCCTCTGAGCTAAATAATATTAGCATCCCCAAATAACAGGTGCGATTCAGTCACATGTGAGGGTTGTCAAACCAAGCCTGTCTGCAGAGCTCAGGGGCTCTTAACTCCAGTATATCAACCATAATTTCCTGGAAATTTTTACAAAACTCATTTCATTTTGCCCACAAGACAAACATTTAAGGCAGGTATTTAACCCTCAGCAAGACTCTGAGTTGATTTGTCAGAGAACACACAAGTTCAGTGTCCTTTCCATCACACCCAAGTTTTTTTCCCCTTGGTGCCCGTGAGACAGTCAACACTCAGCAATGACATATTAGTTTGATTTTATAAATTAACTAGAGTTTGGATTTTTATAATTAACATATACAGATATATAACAAACACTCTTCATCCTTTGAAGATGAAAGACACATTTTGTGACCCTTTATTCCTTCACCCACTTAAAATCAAAGCAATTCAACCAGTTTAAAATACCAGTTCTGAAATATTTCCCTATTAAAGATCCCTGCTGAAGGATGTGGGCTCTTCCTGTTTGTTTACCCGTTGAAAATACCATTTGAGACTTGGGAAATGAGTTAATAAAAAGAATATGTAAAGAAAAAATGTCTATAGATTTTTAAAATCATATTTTAATTTAGTATATAGTAAAATACCAGTCAAACTTTGGTGCATTGCACATATAAAACATGAACATTAACAAAACAATTGAAAATTAGAATTTTTTTCATAATGATTTTAAGGTTAGTATCTTTTATATAGCTCAAAATTGCATAAGTAAAGTTAGGGCTTCACAGACTTTCCAAGCACAATTAAGGCTTTGTGTGTGCTTTAAAAGAAACAAAGAAACCATTTAAAAGGGAAAAAAAAAAGTGCCCACCCATACAGTAGGTAAGGGCTGAAACTGGGTTTCCTACCCACATCTGCTTGACTCCAAAGTCTACTTAATTTTATTTCCAATGTATCTTTTGGGTCTTCAAGAAGAAATTGATAAAAATAACTGATATGAATGAATGTCATGGGCGGAGATTTAGAAACCTACAAAGAGTTTGAAGTTAAAGAAATAATGAAGGGATGCAGATATGGCTCAAGGAGTTGAGCACCTGCTTCCCACATGAGAGGTCCTGGGTTTGGTTCCCGGTGCCTCCTAAAAAACAAAACAAAACAAAAAAACAACAAGCAAACAAATGAAAAAACCAATTCAGGGGAGCTAATGTGGCTCAATGGTTGAGTGCTGGCTTCCCACATATGAAGTCCTGGGTTCAATCCCCAGCCCAGGTAACTCAAAAAAAAAAAAAGAAGAAAAAAAAAAAGATGAATATTTAGAACATTAATCCCATTAAAAGAAAACACCAAGACTGTACAATTATTCCTCCTATTCTATATATGGCTTTGGTTACCCAACTCACTTAAATCAAATATCCAGAATTCTTCTTAGTTTCTCTTTTCTTCACCTCCCATATCCAACTGGTATCCAAGTTACAAACTCTACTTCAATAACACTGCTCTCCATCCCCATTATTGCAGGCGTTTTCTTTTTTCTTCATAAAATATTTCAGTGTGAAATATTGAGAGAAAGGTATGGAGCTATGCTGTCCACATATGGCCATTGAGCACTTAAAATGTGTCCATTTCAAATTGACACGTGGTGTAAATGTAAAATATACACTGGGATTTTTAAGAATTTGTATAAAAAATAAATGTAAATTATAACATAAATAATTTCTATACTGAAAACGTGAAATGATAATATTTTGGATATATTGAGTTAAATAAAATCTATTAAAGTTCATTACACCTGTTTTGTTTTACCTTTTAAAGGTGGCTTCTAGAAAAAATTTAAATTACATATATGGCTTTCATTTGTAGCCTGCATTATATTTCTATTGGAGAGTACTGGTATAGAGAATAATTTAATGACATCCATTTACCCAGGACCCAATTGTTGTACAACTCCAATTGTGAATAATGCCACTATGAACATTGCTGTGCAAATATCTGTTTGAGGCCCTGCTTTCAATTTTTTGGGGTATATACCTTGTAGTGGAATTGCTGGGTCATGTAATAATTCTGTACTTAGCTTTCTAAGGAATCACCAAAGAGTCTTCCAAAGCAGTTGCACCATTTTACATAGCCACCAGCAATGAATGAGTGTTCCTGTTTCTCCATATCCTTTCCAACACTTGTTATTTTCTGTTTTTCAATAGCAGCCATTCTAATAGGTGTGAAAAGGTGTCTCGTTATGGTTTTGATTTGCATTTGCCTGATGACTAATGATGTTGAGCATATTTTCATGTGTTTTTTGGCCATTTGTTTATCTTCTTTGGAGAGATGTCTGTTCAAATCTTTTGCCCATTTTTAAGTTAGCTTGTTTGTCTTTTTGTTGTTAAGTTGAAGGATTTCTTTATATATACTGGATATTAATCCTTTATCAGATATGTGGTTTCAAAATATTTCCTCCCATTGTGTAGGTTGTCTTTTTACTTTCATGATAAAGTCCTTTGAGGACCAAAAGTTTTTTTTATTTTGATGAGATCCCATTTATCTCTTTTTTGTTGCTTGTGCTTTGGGTGTAAAGTCTAAGAAACCATTGCCTAACACGAGGTCTTAATCATGCTTCCATATGTTTTCTTCTAGGAGTCTGATAGCTCTGGCTCTTATATTTAGGTCTTTGATCCATTTTTTAAAAAAGACTTACTTTATTTATTTATTTCTCCCTACCACCTCATTGTTTGCACTTGTTGTGTCTGTTCGTCTTCCTTGTTTTTTTAGGAGGCACCGGGACCCGAACCCGGGACATCCGATGTGGGAGGGAGGCACCTAATTGCTTAAGCCACTTCCGTTCCCTGCTTTGTTGTGTCTCATTGTTTTTCTTCTTGTGTCTCTTGTTGCGTCATCTTGTATCAGCTTGCTGCACCTGCTGTCGTGTCAGCTCACTGTCTTGCTCGTCTTCTTTAGGAGGCACCAGGAACCTCCATTCCCTGCTATTTGGGGGCCTCTCATTATGTTTTTCTTCTTATGTCACTTGTTGTGTCAGCTTGCCACAGCTGCCCATCACACCAGCTTGCTGTCTTCTTTAGGAGGCACCAGGAACCGAACCAGGGACCTCCCATGTGGTAGGCGGGAGCCCAATCGCTTGAGTCACATCTGCTTCCCTCTTTGATCCATTTTGAGTTGATTTTTGCATACGGTCTTTTTTTTTTTTTTTTTTTGCAAATGGTGATCCAGTTTTCTCAGCAACATTTGTAGTAGTTTCTGCCACCTTGTCAAAATTCAGTTGGCCGTAAATGTGAAGGTTGATGTCTGAGCTCATCTGTCCTTGTGTTGGTACATTTTTGTTTTGATTACTGTGGCTTTGTAATAAGTTTTAAGGTTGAAAAGTGCGAGTCCACAAACTTCATTCTTCTTTGGCAAGATTGCTTTGGCTATTCAGGACCCTTATGCTTCCATATAGATTTGATGATTGGCTTTTCCATTTCTGCAAAGAAGGATGTTGGAATTTTGATTGGGATTGTACTGAATCTTTAAGTTGCTTTGGGTAATATTGACATCTTGACAATATTTAGTCAAACGGAATATCCTTCCATTTATTTAGGTCTTCTTTAATTTCTTTCAGCAATGTTTTGTAGTTTTCTGTGTACTAGCCCTTTACATCCTTGGTTGGATTTATATTTGTTTCTTTTAGCTGCTGTTGTGAATGGAATTTTTTTCTTGATTTATTCTTCCAATTGTTTGTTGCTTGTGAATAGAAACACTACTGATTTTGGGGTGTTGATCTTGTACCCACCACTTTACTGAATTCATTTATTAGCTCTAGGAGCTTTGTTCTGGAATTTTCAGGATTTTCTGTATGTAGAATCATATCATCTGCAAATAAGGAAAGGTTTACTTCTTCCTTTCCAATTTGGATGCCTTTTATTTCTTTTTCTTGCCTAATTGCTCAGCAAAACTTCCAGCACAATGTTGAATAACAGTGGTGACAGTGGGCATCCTTGTCTTATTTCTAATCTTAAAAGGAAGGCTTTCAGTCTTTCACCATTAAGTAGGATGTTAGCTGTGGGCTTTTCATATATGCCCATTATCATGTTGAGGAAGTTTCCTTTTACTCCTAGTGTTCTAGCTGTTTTTATCAAGAAAGGATGCTGTATTTTGTCAAATGCATTTTCTGCATCAGTTGAGTTGATCATTTTTTTCCTTCATTCTGTTAATGTGGTGTATTAATTGATCTTCTTATGTTGAACCAACCTTGCATACCAGTGATAAATTCCACTGGATCATGGTGTGTAATTTTTTAATATACTGTTGGATCCAGTTTGCTATTATTTTGTTGAGGATATTTGCATTTACAGTCATGGGAGATATTGGTCTGTAGTTTTCTTTTCTTGTGGTATCTTTTTTAAAAAATTTCTCCTCCCCTCCCACTGTTTTGTGCTCGCTGTCTGCTCTCTGTGTCTGTTTGTTGTGAGCTCATCTTCTTTTTAGGAGGCACCAGGAACCAAACCCGGGACCTCCCATGTGGGAGGGAGGCATCCAACAGCTTGAGCCACCTCCGCTCCCACTTGTGTCTCTCATTGTGTTTCCTCATTTTGTCTCTTTGTTGCATTACCTTGTTCATCAACTTGTTGCATCAGCTTGCTGTGTCAGCCTGCCATGGCAGCTTGCTGTCTTGCTCATCTTCTTTAGGAGGCACTGGGAACCGAGCCTGGGACCTCCCACTTGGTAGGCAGGCGCCCAACTGCTTGAGCCACATCTGCTTCCCTCTTGTGGTGTCTTTATCTGATTTTGGTACAGGGGTGATGTTGGCTTTGTAGGATGAGTTAGGGAGTGTTCCTTCCTCTTTAATTTTTTTTTGGGCGAGTTTGTTCTTGGAATGTTTGGTAGAATTCCCCTGTAAAGCCATCTGGTCCTAGACTTTTCTTTGTTGGGAGGTTTTTAATAACTGATTCAATCTTTTTACTAGTAATTGTTTTGTTGAGATCTTCTATTTCTTCCTGAATCAATGTAGGTAGTTTGTGTGTTTATAAGAATTTGTCCATTTCATCTACATTATCTAGTTTGTTGGTATACAGTTGTTCAAAGTATCCTTTTATAGTCCTTTTTATTTCAGTGGGGTTGGTAGTAATGTCCCCCTTTTCATTTCTAATTTTCATTATTTGTATCCTCTCTCTTTTTTTCTCTCTCAGTATAGCTAAAGGTTTGTCAATTTTTAAAATCTTTTCAAAGAAGCAACTTTTGGTTTTGTTGGTTCTCTCTATTGACTTTATGTTTTCTATTTCATTTGTTTCTGATCTAATCTTTGTTATTTTTTTCCTTCTGTTTGCTTAGGGTTTAGTTTGCTCTTCTTTTTCTAGTTCTTCCAGTTTTGAAGTTAGGTCTCTGATGTGAATTCTTTCTTCTTTTTTAATAAAAGTGTTCAGCTGTATAAATTTCCTCTCAGCACTGCCTTCCCTGAATCCCAGAGGTTTTAGTGTGCTATATTTTCATTTTCATTCACTTTGATACTTCCTTATTTCACTTCTGATTTCTTCTTTAACCCATTGGTTGTTTAAGAATATTTGTTTAATTTCCACACATTTGTGAATTTTCCATTTCTCCTTATGTTATTGATTTCTCTTGTGGTTGCAGAAGATACATTGTATGATTTCAATGTTTTTGTATTTATCAAGCTTTGTTTCTTGACCCATATATGGTCTATTCTATAGTATGATCCATGTGCACTTGAGAAGAATATGTATTCTGTTTTCTTTGGGTACAGTGTGGTATATGCCATTAGGTCTAGTTGGTTTAGTATATCATTCAAGTCCTGTATTTCCTTATTGACCTTCTGACTAGAAGTTCTATCCATTATTGAGAGTGGTGGGTTAAAGTCTTTTACTATTAATGTAGATCCGCCAGTTTCTCCCTTCAAATCTGTCAGTATTTGCTTCATATATTTTGCAGCTCTACTGTTAGGTGCATTTATATTTACAGTTGTTACATATTCCTGTTTAATTGTCCCCTTTATCAGTATATAAAGACTGTCTTTGTCCCTTGTAATTGTTTTTGACTTAAAATCTATTTTATACAATGTTATCATAGCCACCCTAGCTCTCTTTTGGCTACTGCTTGCCTAGTATATTTTTTCCATCCTTTCACCATCAACCTACTTGTATCTCTGACTTTAAGGTTAGTCTCTTACAGATAGCTTATAGTTGGGGCATATTTTTAATCCATTTTGCCAATCTCTGCTTTTGAATGGAACATTTAATCCATTAAAGTCACTACTGGTAATACAGGTCTTTTTGCTATTTAGCCTTTGTAAGACTTATACCATTTTTGTCCCTCACTTCCATTAAACCCTACTTTTTTTTCTTTTTAAAGAATTATTTGTTTATTTATTTATTTATCCCCCCCCTTGCTGCTTGTGCTCGCTGTGTCCGTTTGCTGTGCGCTCCTTTATGTCTGCTTGTCTCCCCCTGCTGTGAGATCCCACCACATCAGCTCACCACGCCGCACGGGCGGGCCTGCCCTCACCAGGAGGCCCTGGGAAATGAACCCAGGGCCTCCCACATGGTAAACGGGAGCCCTATCAATTGAGCCAAATCCGCTTCCCAAACCCTACTTTTATATTTACTTGCTTTCTTGTGTTGTACCATATTGAGTGCTGTCTATTTCTTCCTGGATATATTTCTCATCTGTTTTCCTTGTGGTTACCATAGGGTTAAAATTTAACATACCAAAACTATAGCAATTATATTTTGTTTGATAGCATTTTAATTTCAATAGAATGCATATATACTTTTCCTATACCCCTGTGCTCCACGTCCATTTTTTCTAATTGTTACCACTTATATCTTTGTACATTGTATGTCCAAAAATATAGATTTATCATTACTTTTTATTCATTTGTGTTTTAGCACCTGTAGAAAGTAAGAAGTGGAGTTACATACCAAACAATATAATATGATAATACTGGCAGTTATAATTATCCAGATGGTTACCACTACCACAGGTCTTTATTTCTTTATGCTTCTTTGAACCACTGTCTAATGTCCCTTCTATTCAGTCTGAAGAACTTCCTTTAGTATTGCTTGTAGGGCAGCTCTAGTGATGATGAACTCTCTCAGCTTTGTTTATCTGAGAATGTCTTACTATTGCCCTTATTTTTGAAAGAGTGTCTTGCCAGACATAAAATTCTTGGCTGGCAGTTGTTTTCTTTCAGCACTTTAAGTATTTCAACCCACTGCCCCCACTCAATCCACCTCTATAGTTGTGTTTTTTTTTTTAATCTTCCTTTCATTGTCTCAAGCTGCTTTTGCCTGCGGGCTAATTCTGGGTGGAAGGTCACCCTAGAGAGGACTTTCCCAAGTAAATCTTTCCCATCCAAAATAGGGCGAGGGACCAATGAGGGGGGTGCAGACCAGGTCCAAGTAGCTTCAGAGAGGATCAAGAAGGGGACCAAGAGCTTCTCTGATGGCTCCCCAAAGCTGAGATTTCCTGGCCTACCCAGCAAATGTAGCCCTTCAGCTAACTGGCCCCCATAGCCCTAAGGAAGTGCTGCATTTTTTTAATTTTTATTTTCCTCCCCTCTCCCCCCACTTGCTGTCTGCATCCATTCGCTGGGTGATCTTCTGTGTCTGTTTCTTGCCTTCTCTTCTCATTTTTCTCCTCCAGGCTTCACTGGAATTCGATCCTAGGGACCTCCAATGTGGGAGAGAGGCACCTTGTCACTTGTGCCACCTCAGTTCCTAGTTTCTGGCACATCTCACCTTGACTCCCCGCTCAGGCTCTCTTTTGCTGCATCATCAAATTGTTGTGTGGTTTGCCATGCAGGCCTGGCTCGCCTGCACGCCTTTTTACCAGAAGGCCCCAGGGATTGAACCCAGGTCCTCCCATGTGGTAGACGGAAGCCCAACCACTTGAGCCACATCCGCTTCCCATGCATCTTTAATCTCTAATGCCTTTGGCATTGACCAGGGAGGTTTGAAAAAAGGCTACCACTGCCTTTGCCCAGGTGGGTTGAAACAGTGGCTGTCATTGTCTTTGTTTGGGTGGGGTGAAACAACAGCTGCCCTCAGAGCTGACTCTGAGTGATCCAAATTCACTAATCAAACCTGAGATCAGTGATCAGCCATGTCCACTCCTGTTATTGGGGAAAAGGATTTTTATGCTCCTTTCTGTCACCAGCCACCAGTCAGGAAGTGGACATTGCAGCAGCCTGTCTTGAGAGTGTGGAGTGGGTGCCAATTGCACTGTGCAGAGAACAATTTACTGTTCTTTACTATAATTTTTCAATGTCTTCCTCCAGCTCTTCCCTGGATGCTGTACAGTGTTCTTCAGGCCTCTGGAGTTTCAAAATAGTTCTTTCAGATAGTTGCTGCCTGTTTAATAGTTGTTTTGGTGGAAGTGCTGAGTCCTGGAGCTCCCTACTCTGCTGTCTGTCTTCCCTGGAAGTTCCTCTCTTGTTCTTGTTGTTGTTTTCACAACAATATGTATCCCTAAACAAGCTATAGTACTGTAGAAGGTGTATTTTTAAGCCCACTGAATATATCCTTCTGCAAATTAATTTTTTCACTTAACATTATGTTTCTGATATCTGTTCTTGTTAATGTATGTAGTTTTCATTCATTTTATTGCTGTATAATATTCTATGACTACATCCAATTCATTTTCTATTTTCTTGTTTATGGACTTTTAGGTTGTTTTTAATTTTTACTATTAGAACAATTACTGTAATGAACATCTTTTCACATGTCTCCTGTATATATTTGGCCATTTCTCTGGTATAGGCATCTAGAAGTAGAATTGCTGGATTGCAAGTTATGTGCTTTTCCAACTATGTATACAGGATCAAATTGTTCTCCCAAATGTTCTAACGATTTACACTCCCACTGGCAGTGCATGAGAATTCCCATTAATTGCTGCTTATTCTTACCAACATTTGATATTGTCAGACTTTTACATATTTTTTTCAATTTTAAAACTATAAATGGTATCTCATTGTCATTTTAATTTGCATTTTCCTGATTCCTAGTGCAAATTTGGCATGTTTTCAACTGTTATTGGCTATTTAGTTCCCTCTTCTGTTAATTGCCTGTTAATATTCTTTGCCCATTTTTCTCTTAAGCTGTTTGGTTTTTATTATTGATTTGTAGTTATTTGTATATTCTGAAAATGAGTCCTACATTAGTTATATTTGTTGCAAATATTTTCTTCAATCTGTGTCTTGTCTTTTCACCTAGTTGATGGTTACTTTTGATCCTTTTATTTCTTCCTTAGAAAGGTCTTCATTACCTTTTTCCAGTTAGCCTCTAACTGGTCTCCATGTCTCTAGTATCACCCATTCAAACACACTGATGCCAGATGATCTTTCTAAAACCTTGAAAAATCATGTCCACGTCATTCCACAGCTTAGAGACCTCTAAGGCGCACCAGATCATGAAGTTAATTTTTTTTTCACAGGGCATACAAATCCATCCAGGATCTGACCTTATCTTCTCTCTTCAATTTCAACTTTTGCAGTACCCCACCTTGAAACACACACTACAGCCATCCTGAACTCTCCCCTGACCATATTCATACCTTTGTCTATACTGTTCCACAAATCTGCCTAGCAAACATCTGTTCCTTTTCTAACACTTGGCAGGAGCATCACCTCCTCTAGGAAGCCTTTCTGCATCTTTCTCTTTGCCTTCATTGAGCATGGTCTGAACTTCTCTCATAGCAACACTTTTTTATGAGTAGGCCAACTTGTCTCCCTCTATCAGTTCCTAAACAGCCCAAAGGTAAACTCTGTACTGTGTCACCCAGCTTCAACAACAAATTCATTCTGTCATTCTTGTTTATCTGTATCTTCTCCTACTCCCCATCCCCATTCAATGATGATGATAATGATGATGGTGCTTACAGTTTTTGAAATAAGATTCACATATCTTGAAATGCACAAATATTAGATGTACAACTTAAACAAATGGGTATACCTATGTGTCAGCCAAAGGGGTGCTAATGCAAAATACCAGAAATGGGTTGGTTTTTATAAAGGGTATTTATTTGGGGTAGAAGTCCACAGTTACCAGTCCATAAAGCATAAGTTTCTTTCCTCACCAAAGTCCATTGCCACGTGTTGGAGCAAGACAGCTGCCGAAGTTTGTCAGGGTTCAGGCTTCTTGGGTTCCTCTCTTCCCGGGGCTCCCTTTGTCTCCAGGCTTAGCTCCTCTGTTTTCTCCACAAGGTCAGCTGTAGACTATCAGGCGAATGGCTCACTTCTCTTCTCCCAGGGCCTTTCTCCAACATCAAAACTGCTCCTCAAAACTGCTCTCTCTGTCTTTTGCCTTGCCTTTTATATTTGATTCCCCCACCCACCAAGGGGTGGGCCTCAACGCCATACTGACGTGGCCCAATCAAAGCCCCAATTAAAACTTAATCATGGGAAGCGGGAGTGGCTCAGTCGACAGAGCCCCCGTTTACCATATGGGAGGCCCTGGGTTCGCTTCCCAGGGCCTCCTTGTGAGGGCAGGCGGGCCCGCGCGGCGCGAGGGGCTGATGCAGCGGGACCTCACAGCAAGGGGAAGATAAGCAGACACGGAGAAGACACACAGCGAATGGACACAGCAAGCACAAGCAGCAAGGGGGGGATAAATAAATAAATAAATAAATCTTTAAAAAAATAAAATAAAAATAAAACTTAATCATGTCCAGATGAACAGATCAGTTTACAAGCATAATCTAATATAGATTTTTGGAATTCATAATTACATCAAACTGCCAAACGGCTACACCATGTAAGTCACATCCCTATAATGATATAGAACAATTCTGTCTCCCCAGATAGCTCTCTCTTATCTCTTTCCTGTCAATTCTAAACCCTCCAGGGAATCATT
Source organism: Cabassous unicinctus (assembly GCA_029593785.1). Lineage (NCBI taxonomy): Eukaryota > Metazoa > Chordata > Mammalia > Cingulata > Chlamyphoridae > Cabassous > Cabassous unicinctus. The sequence continues at coordinate 3,871 of JAQZBX010050613.1, read as the reverse complement.
ATTATTTCATCAATTGATGTTAGTTTTGTCTAGAACATCATATAAATGGAGTCATAGTTCATTGACTTTTTAATTTAAAGGTGAATTTGTAAACTGAAATAATTTAATATAAGTAATGTGCAAAGCACTGAATTTATGTTTAAGATTTCTGGGAGCACTTTACATTTACTTTCAACACAACAATTCAGTAGGAACATTGTAATAGAATTTTGTGAGGTTATTCTTTGTCCTTAGATGATATCCTATACCAGGGGTTCTTAACCTTTTTTAATTCCTGGAGAGACCTTATGAAAGTCTGAAATTGAGCAGATCACTCTACTTGCCAAGTCAGACCTTCAGGCTGTTTCAGAGGTGGTGAACTTTGTAAAAATTCACCCATGATCTGTCCTAGGCTTCCAGTTCAGAGAAGAAAACTGTCTTATTAAATATTATTCCACCCTTATTGAATTTAAGAGAAGTAACTATCCATAGGTACAGACTTTACTCAAACCTCAGGTGTCTTTTTATTATGGCTAGTTTGAAATAGGTGGCATAGGTTGTACTCCTTTCAAAATTCTTAGTTCATTGAAGATAAAAAAAATATATTCCAGAGGGCAAGTTTTCTCTGGAGTATTTTAAGAATATATGAAATCCTCAAGCATCTTAGAATCCTAATGAGACCTAGCTCATTTTTTTCAAAATCATCTTGGTGGGCAGTTTTCACAGACTACCCTTATCACATTTCAGTGTCTATCAATATTTTTAATCCATTGGCTTACATATACATTCAACAGCTGTTGCCTTACAGTTATTTGTAACCTTTACCAAGCTAAAATCCTAGATATCCAACACATTCTAGGACATGATTTCATTTGGATATATCCTGAGCTCTGTTCTTCTAACACCAAATAAAATGCTTAACCCAACTCAGGGTCAGGTTCTGATAGGTGCCTCATGTCCAGGCAGACAAGAAAATGTCCACAGAGCACTTCTGACCACAGATGAAGGCTTCCAAGAAAAAAAATAAATGGCACTGGGGTTAGCAATCCATCATTAAACCCCATAACACTTGTGGTCTGAGAACTCATGGACCAGAAATATCATCCAAACCTCAAACTCAGTGATGCCACTGAGTCTTTATCAGTGGGATCTAGATTTCCAGACACTTATACTCGTGATCATGATGGATTTGGGTTGATGCAGCCACACTTCTCACTATGAGCTGAGTAGCCAGAAGGATAGGTTATTACAGCAAAGTAAAGTGGCCTGCAAGGGGATCTCACCCATGACTTTGTTCTTTGGGAGATTCAGGTAATCCCACCAAACCAGAAACTGAACCCTGGCAGTTATTCTTGGACATTTTTACTGTTAGAGGCATTTTAGTTTACTCCATCCCTATATGAAGCCAGCTATTTCTTGGGTCTTTTTTTTTTTCCTGGATATTTCTCACTCCCTTCTCCTCACTCTGGGCCTCCTGATGCACCTGCATCCCAGGTACTGCTCATGTCTTCATAAGCCTCTAAGTCACCAGGAGGACAGTCAGCAGAGATGCTAAATAGCCAGCCCTGAAGAGAATACTAGAAGCTACTTTCTGCAAATCAGACAGTATGCAGGGTATTTCTGAAATCCACAGGCCCTGAAATTCCCAGCTTTATAATACCATGCTCCTGTGGACATCCACAAGGCCAAACCTACGGGAACATTTCCAAATCTCTTGCATGAGAGACACACTCCAGGGCTAAGGGACACCACAACATCTAACAGGTTCTATTTAATATTTTCCCAGCAAGAGTTTGTTCCTTTGCCAGAATGGTGGAGCAAAAAAAGTATCTAGATTCTGTCAATTGTCTCTAAAATTTCACATTTGAACATGCATATATTAAAATTGCTGAAATATATAAAATGTATTATTTATTTCAGACTGCTCATATTCAGAAAATATTGGTTGTAGATTATCTTTAGGATCTGAATCTGCTCCTTCTTCATCCTCTTCTAACCCATGCCCTTCTAAGTCCATCCTAGGACACTTCCTATTGCTCTGAGACTGGACATGTGTGATCATTTCTTAAAACTGTTTTTGATTTTGACTTTGATTGTAACTATCTTTCCAAAGTCAGGGGGATGGATGTGGATCAAATGGTTGGGCGTCCATCTCCCATATGGAGGGACCTGGGTTCGATCCCTGAGACCTCCCTGTAAAAAAAAAAAAAAAAATGCCCACCAAAGTCAGGCAGCATGTTGCACTGGAAAGAATCCAGCCAGAAAGACTAAACACCAAGGTTTTAGTACCAACTACCATAGCCAGATGTGGGACTCTGGGTAAGTCACAAAGGGCCTCCATTTTCTCAACTGTAAAATGGGGACTTTAGAACATCTTCCTTCCCTCTCTAACATCTTCAACTATAATTTCAGTATTTGTTATAAAAACTGCACTGAGTAGCTTAATGAGCACTGCTATAGTGTTTATAAAGTGCAGTACCACATCATGAAGAAAACTTTAGTATTACTCCCAAACACAAACTTGAGTGGAATGCCATACAAACCTGATTTGTTTGTAATTTTATCTCCTGACATATTTTTTTTTATCATTTTAACTGGAAGAACTAGTTCATTTAAATGTGACTTTAAAATATTCAAAACGCTTCGGTACTAAAGTCATAAACTGCATTTTCACTATAATAAAATTATTTCCAAGAAGGATATTTCAGCTGCAAGAATTTCTGGGCCCATCTTTATGATCTTTAAACCAGGACTTAAGCACCACTTATATCCAGAGGTCGCTGCTTTTCTTTGGCTGGGTTAGCAGTGTTTTGGGGAGAGAAGGACAGTGGGGATAAGATTTTCCCCCCAACTTTGTTTTCAATCACTGACAGAGACATTGGGGAGACGACACCATTATTTTAATCTCTAAATCTCTTCTTGTAATGAGACCTTAATTTTTTTCCTTCTCCTAGATATGTATTTTTTCATATTGTCTTATTTATTACCTCATTCTTGTAATATCACAAAAAATTAGTGATGATTATAAACTAACTGAGCAAGAACCATATTAGACTCAGCATTTGGAACTGTCAGATATCTAGTTGGTAATCAGGGCTTAGTAGTAATAATAATAATAGTATTAACATAAATGACTGAAATAGCTCGAGTGTCAGAGCAGAAATGCCTGTCCTTTCAATAAAAGGATAATGTAATAGTAAATAATGGAAAAAGTTTTGGTTATTAATCAGCAATACCAAGGACAATTGGGATATATTTTAATATAGTTGAGTTGTAAAGCCATTATTTAATAGTTCTACTTTGATTTTTGCCTCACTACATAATTGGAATAAAACAAAAGTGTGACTGAGAGTGTGTGTGTATGTGTGTTTAGCAGGGGCTCTATTGAGTTGTAATTATTACTGAACTCAGGATCATTGCCAAGAGGAGAATCCAATACAAATTTACAAATTAATGGCCTGGTGGTCCAGAGGGGACTCAAGGCCGAGCTCTGTTGCTGAATAACATAAATCCCATGTAAGATCTTCAGCCAAGTCAGCCTTTGCTGGGGGGATCCCAAATCCACTCTCAGTGAGCCCTGACTGCTATGTCAGGAACTTTAGACAACATGATTGAATTTAAGGAGAAAGAAATACTTAAAATGCCAAATTTTGGAATATTCTACAAACCAGTGCTAGATCCTAGGCATCTGTTAGCCCACTAGTGTGTCTTCCAATCACATATTTCCTGTGCCCTGCAGGTTCCTCCAATATTCATGTGCATTAATTGAAGGGAAATCAACTTCTCCATCCATGACTTCAAACTGGTTTCCTGCTTCTGTTATTCTTTTCATTTTCCTGATTCCATCCCCAAGGCCTTAGTTCAGGCTGTGTTTAGTGCTCAGAGGATCATC
>JAQZBX010050612.1:0-19606 GCA_029593785.1 Cabassous unicinctus | reverse complement strand
GTGGTTTGAGATTTGAGAATGAGCAAACAAGACCACATGGAACTTAAAGAAGCACAGAGCGATTTCATAAAAATATTTTTAGCAATTAAGACCCACAAGGCAGAAAAACAGAAAATGCATACATTTTCAGCATTCTGCTTTTTTCCTTTTTCTTTTTTTTTTTTCCAGGAGGCAACAACAGTCTTTCTCTCGCGTGGGACTATACATGCACAGTACACAACTTCAGTTCTTGTTCTCAAAGCACTGAGAGCCATTGTTTTAGGATGGTCTCTTGAGGCTAAGGAAAAATGTTATTGGTAGTCTGAAAGAATAGGTTTTAATATAGGCATTTAATTTTCTTTCCATATACTCCCTGATTGAAACAAGGTTTGTCCTATTTTCTATTTTTCTTTTAAAAGCCCTCTTTACCCACATCAACAAAACAACACACTGATTATAGCCATGACTTTGACTCTGACCACCCTAAATTTCAATGCCACTTGGATCCATCTTTTGTACTTTGTCCAGGCAGTGAGTCAACTTTGGTTACATCGGCAACATTTAGCTTCTAGTTACAGAAAAAAATTACTTATGTCCCCCCCAAAGGTTAAACTGAATGGAGAATACAGCTTATTGAATATATTTGGTTGGTGTTAAATTAGTTGCTGAGAATTAAACAAGAAATGTACTGTTCCTTAGAAATTACTGAAATAAACAAAATATTTAATCCTAAAGGCACTGAACAGTCAAGTGATACATACATGTAAATTCAAGTTACAAAAGAGAAAAACGTCCCACATCCAACTTCTGAGATTACTGTAGTTTGGAGAGGTTAAGGAATGTGGCAGTTTGGATTCAGACCCAGGTCTGTCTAAACATAAACAATGTGCTTTTTAAAAAAATAATCATATTATCCTACTTTTTCATCATCACTTAAAAATATACTTGCTGGAACCAGATCAACAAATGTATTTTGATTTGGAGAAGGCTGAATGCAGAATATTCTGATGGCTTCACACTGACACAAACATAACCAGAAAGGAAAAAAGAAAACGCTAAAATGTTTACACAAACTGGAAATCTGGGCTTAGATCCAGTTGTTCACTCAACTAGAATGAATATCTAAATTTTGTTGGGCTTGAATAGTCAGTCCAAATCTATTCAATTTCACGAATGTGAGCCCTTACTATGAGCTGGATACCGTGTAAGATATTTTAGATACAAAATTTCTTCCAGTAACTCTGCAAGTTAGATATTATTGGCAACCACTTTAGTGATGAGAAAACAGGAGCTCAGATTGATGAGGAGGCTTGTCATCAGTGATAGAGCTGAAGTACATAGCCAGGGCTGTGTATTCCAAAGCTGTGCTTTCACTGCTGTGATATTTGAAGAATTCTTGGAACCCATCTTTGTGAAACTTAAAGTCATAATAGGACATGAGACAATTACATAAATAACTAGAACAAGACAGAATACAAAAGAAATTCTCCAAAAATATAAATGGAGTATTATGAGGATTCAACTGCCAAAGACACACATGCAGATATGTGCAGGAGTGTGTTGTGAGTGAGAGGGAAGGATAGCAGAAAAAGGCTCCCAGGAAGAGCCTGGATGGGAGAAGGGGCTTAAAGGAATTCTATAGGCATGATGAAGGGTTGGGTGGGCAAAGGTGAATCAGGAAAAGGAAATAGGAAAATTGATGTGTTAATAAGGCATGAGTAGGAAGTAGGGGGAGATAAAGCTAAATAGATGACTTGTCGCTAAAACGTCAAAGGTTTGAGGCTCAAGAGAAGGAGTTTGTACATAATTCACCAGGTGGTGAGGCTCACTGGAAAGAGTCTGAGAGGAAGGAAGCTTTAGGGAGATTAATCAAGCAATTAGTATGGAGTAGAAGCAGGCCAATTCACTAAAAGTCAATTCCCTACAAGCCAATTTGGATTTCAACGAGTAAGATACATATTACTATCCTCATTTTAAGAATGAAGAAACTGAGGCTCAGAGGGGTTAAGTAGCTTGTTCAAGTCTCACAGTGCACAGAAGATCCCTGATTTGAATCAAGTGTCTCCAAACCGAGCTCTAGCCACTAGACCTCACTACTCCAAGTGAGGTCTGGCTCGACAGCATCAGACCCCCAGGTCACCTGGGAGCTTGTAAGCTGTGCTGATCAGAATCAGAATCTGCATATTCACAGGACCCTAGGGGATTTGTATACGTATTAAAGTTTGAGAAGCACTGCACAAGGCCACATTTTTCTTCCTTATAATCACCTGTATAATTACTGGAAAAACCATTCAGCTGGAGACAAATCCAGCTGTTTGGGGAGTATATTAGGTAGTTTCCTCACACAAGAGATAAGAATCAACTAAGAAAAGGTAACTGCCTGCATTTTGTTCTTGCAGGGAGGCATACAAGTCAAGAATTTAAAAACAGAAACTGTACCTAGCTGTGTGGCCTTGGGCAAGTCATTTAACCTCTCTGAATTTGTTTCTTCGTTTGCATACCTGGCCTGTAAGAATCAAATGAGATGATTTTTGTGAAAGGAGGTTGTAACAGGGAGCTCATTAAAAACACATGAAGTGCGCTATTAGGAGATGTGGCTATAAAACACCTTATTTCAAAAAAGAAAGGAAGAAGTGAAAGGAAAAAGAAAGGGAGGGAGAGGAGGAAGGAGGGAAGGAGAGAAGAAGGAAAGAAGGAAAGAAAGAAGGAAGAGGAAGAAAGAGAGAAGAAAGAGAGAAGGAGAGGGTGAAAGAAAAAAGGTAGGGACAACATACAAAAGTTAGGCAAAGGAAAATCAGCTTCATTGAAGCAGGGGCAGGAAAGAACTAATGAGTAGAAACCATAAGTAATACAGGAGTCTTGGAAAGCTAATTTCTGATTCAATTAGGTGTTTCAGAAAATTCTGAGACTACACTATACTTGGAAGTAAGAAGAGGTGCTATGTGGTCTTGGCCTGAAGTAATAGACCTGAGATTGGTGAAGCCATAAAATTAAAAAAAAAAAAAAAAATTGTCATATAGTAATTAAAGGAATGAAAAACAGTTCATCTGAGGAAAAATTAGTATAGATTCTTTATCTTGGAGCAGAGAAGCCTACATAATAAATCCATAATTTATTGCAGTTGCCAGAGAAAATTAAGATACATTAATTTCAAGCAAGAGACCCTGTAGTTAGCCAAAGCAGTGAGGGAAGTTAGACACTGAGCAAATTAAAGAGAGATTATGGACTCCTCATCATTAATTCTTTTGACATATATTTATTGAGAGTCTACTATTTGCCAGGCATTGTGCTAGTTGCAGGGGCTACAAAATGCAAAGAGCAGAGTTACTGTCCTTAATTAGCTAGTAACTCAGCAGAGAAAAAGACACAAGTTATTATAATGTGGGGTAGAAAGTGAAAAGTTGCATAAAACATTTATAAATAAGGGGGTATGGGAATCTGGAGGCAAGAGAGTGTTCACTCTGGAGGTATTAAGAAGGGCTTCCTGGATAAGGTAGACTAGGCATTCTTAAACTGTTTGACTTTGGTCTTCCAAGAATCAAGGAGCTTGACTAAGTCATCTGCTGAGATTCTTTCTCATGCTTGTAATGCTGTGATCATTATTATGACATAAAATAATTGATTACATTTTAATATACTTGGGACTGAGGAAAAACTAAAAAATTTGGTAGCCAGTAATCCTGATGTTATTTGGCATCCTGTAACTATGACAACCCATGTCCATATGATAGTAAAAAAAAAAAAAAAGAAAAAAGACAAAACATAGCTCAATTTGGTTTTAATTCAAACAACCAGCCAATTTATTGAAACGTTAGCATCAATAGACTTCCTGTTGATTTGTTGGCCCTACGCTGACACAAACTTATGAAGAGAACATAGATATACAGAAAATGAATCAATCTCTAACCCTCTTCCCTCCCAACCCCTGCCAAGTTACTAAAATATTTGTGAGTCAGGGAAGAAGAAATGATAGATGTAGGTGAAGCAATTAAAAAATTTTATATTGGTTACCAGGAAAAATCTGGAAACAGCTACCTTTCCATATGTTGTAAAGCTTTGGTATATTCAATAAAAATCAAGAAGAACATATTTTAAAAGGTTGCAGTGTATGAGATCTGCTCATCAGTTGCCCCATTTTAAGAATTAAAGCTAAATAGCTTGGGTAAGAAGAGAATAATGAAAAATCAGAAAACATGCTAAATTCATTTTTGTAAAATTGCTCTAAGTTAAGCAATTCCTCTTGGGAAGATTTTAGAAGAATTTAGTGATATTAGACATATTAAAAATATCTGGATATCAGAAATATACCTTTAAAATTTAATGGACAGGATGGAATAAAGTGTTAGCCCAACATTTTAAAAAAATACAATTGCACATATCTGATATATAAACCATATATCTTTGGAGGGATGTCAACAAATGCATAAGCTCTGGGTCTGCCGAACTTCTGAAGGACATGTGACTGTAATTGGCCTTTCTCATTTCTGTCTTGTTAACAAGTATATAAATAAGAGAAGACTTCAGTAATTGGCTCAGAGTTACTAATGAATTAATTAACTTCAGTCTATTTTACCTAACCTTTAATAATAAGAACCTTTTTTTTTGGTCTAGCAATAGGTCTGACAGACTGAAAAAACAGACATGCGGCAAAGCTCTTGAAAATTAATGAGAAACGAGGAAAGAATCAATGTACATTCTGCTTGCAGAGAACTGACACAAAAAAGACACAATAAACCATGAACAAACACAGTCAGTTTAAAAAATAGGTTAGAAAAAGTGGGCAAATTCAATTATAGAAGTAATTAGAAGATATAGGGCAAGGCTGCCTTTTGGGACTGTGCCAGAAAACATGAATTAATATGAGTGAATAGAAAGAGCCCATGTAGTAATTAAGAAGCAATCACCTATGGCAATGAATACCTGAAAACAGGCTGCAAACTATTAATTCAGTGATCAAAAATATTTTTAGATGATTAATATGGCAAATTTATTTTAAAAGACTAATTTCTGGAAAGATATCAAGACAATAGCACACTATTTTTTCCTCTGGCATTTATATAGCTAATTAAATTTTATAATTTGCAACAACAGTCCTTATTATCTGAAAACAGTAAAAGCAATATTCTGCCTCTTTTTTTTTAAAAAAAAACTTTGGTTCTAAAATCAATAAGCTAAACCACCTCCTGCTGACCTCCTGTTAGTGCATAAGCCTTGATTATTACATTCACTCAACGTGTGTTTTTCTTACACGGCTATCTTTCAGTAATATTAAGCATGTGAATTAATGTACACATTCTCAAAGGTTTTATGCTTTCCCATACCTGGGCAGGGATTCCACACACTGTTTAATTTCAACACTATCAAATAAAAGCAGTTTAATGTACTATTTGTGCATCAAAGTCTTTCTTACTTGGTCCACAGAGGTCTGTTACTTCAGTATACACTAGTCCTCCCCTTAGAATACAAAGGCATAGACACGTTACAGTGAAGAGTGCTTCACAACCCACAGAAGACTAATGGCTTCTGAAATAGGTGATTATCAGAGCCCCGTAGAGCAAGATGAGGGTCTGGCTGGTAATAAATAACCTCGCAATATGAATTATCCTATTTCCACAGCCTTAAGAAAACGTACATTTCATTTGTGGATCAGAAGTCTGGAAAATGCTGTCTTTCTGGAAATAACAGGGAGTTTCTAAAAGTAACTACTGTGTCAGCAGGGAGTTAGTCAGCACCTACTAAGGGCCTAAGGCGCAAAGGAAAATCCTGAAATGCTGACCTTGTAACAAATGATGTTTTTGTGATCATCAATTTGGAAGTCAATAAGCAGCAACCATTGTATGCCATGCTTTAGGGATGCTAGATTTTTAATTACTAAATTTGCTCAAGGATTATTGCATTTTTGAGGTTAAGGTGCAAATTGATGACCTATAAAACAAGATTGAATTAGAAACTCATTGGAAGTCAGCATTGCATTGTGAGTGTCAGAGGGCATGGAGATAAGAGATGTATAGGTATTTGAGAAAAATAAAAAATGAAGGACGTTGACCAGATACCAAGTTTAGCAGACGCTAGATCCATCTATTTCCTTCACCATCTGTATTTCTCTCATTTTCTTAAAAGCAAACTGGGTTCTTTTGCAAACAAAATAAATAATAAGTGAAGGTAGCTCCTAGCAGAGGTCTCCCATTCTCTGGGTTTGCTTCAGGGTGTTAATGATCATTACGGATGGCAACAGCAAACAAACAGCTCCTCTGCTGGTCAGATAATGACAATGGAATGACAATGGAAGGCTCCCTGAGAGGCAGGCGATTGGCAATTGGTGAAGTGACGATAACTTAGTGGTGTGGGGCTGAGGGGGGCTGCCAGCTGAACAGGACCCATTCACCATGTTAATGTGACAATAAAGGGGAAAAGCTTGAATGAACCACAAGGAAACTGAAAATGGCTTAGCTGGTTGGAGAGGAATTTGGGCTCTTTGCCCATGTAAGGTGTTCCAAAGCACACACCTTAACATCTAGAAAGAAAGGCTGCCCTCTGATTTTAGAAAGAGAAAACATTTTTGAAGATGGAAGACAAATGATATTTATTCCAGAAATAAACTTCCTTCCTTTTTAAATTCTTTCCTTCTTCTCGTCCTTTCATCCAACAAATGTTTTCTGAGTTCCTACTTTTTTTGTCAAGACCTGGGCTAGAAATGAAGAAAAAAGAAAGGAAGAGTGGAATATAAAGATAAATGAGACACAGCCCCTCCTTCAACGTCCCTATTCTAGAGGAGGAACAGATGTAGGTAACTAAAAGATAATGAAATAAAAGGAGAAGAGGTAATCTGTAGTGATAGTGCAGAGGAAAAGAAAATTAGCTGGAGGATATGATGGATCAAACAGATTTTCATAGAGAAGAGGGCATTTACCCCTATCTTGAGGAATGATAGGCAGAAACGGAAGGCAGAGAATTTCAGTTGGAGGGAACTTTCTGTCTCTCTACTACCTTCACTAACTTCTTTCTCAAATGAGGGTTATTTTAGGAGAAGAAAGTAGACAAGACAATCACGACTTGTGTGTATGTGATGATGGTGATAGTATGTGTGTGTGGGGAGGGGAGTGAGGATGAAGATTGTGTGGAATGGGAGGGGGATTTCTCTAAAGTTTATAATACTTTTTCCTCATATCTCAAACTTTTGCTATTTCTAGGTTAATATTTTGTTTTAACGCACTCTTTTTCTGTTTACCAACTATTTGAATGATAGCTGGATCCTATTTGGTTGGAAAATGTGATCTTCCAGTGCTTTATATCATTTTTATGAGTGATCAGTCCCTTATTCTAATGATGGTTTGATGATTCCTGTTGCTTGTACTATATTTATCCATGTATTCAATTATTCCTTTATGAATGTATTCTTTCCTTTTGTCATTAAGTAAACAATTAAGTACTTACTAAATGAGAAATATTCTGGTAGGCATAGTTTATTCATTCCCTGCTCTAGCTTGGAAATTATGCCATTTCCAATGTGAAACATGGAAAGCATTTAAAATGTATTAACTAAGAGATCAGAATTAAGCATATGATTATATCCTAGAGTGTTGAGTACCAAAACCAGTCTTATTCCTGACAGATGTATTGGTCAATGGGACCATGTATACTGGTCTATTTAGTTCTTCATTTGTTTCCAAAGGAAGACTATAACACAATAGACTAGTTGATGTATCTACAAACAGGCTTATCTATAAATGGTGAAGAATTTCAAACTGGCATGGGTCAAAAGTTTCCTACATACAAAGCCAGCCTTGTTTACTGGACACCCAACATCTAAGCTCCATATCTCTCCAGAGGCTAAGAAAAGCAAAGCAACTAGCATGCATGAACATTAATTCATTCAACTGATTCTTTTTTAAGTACTCTGCTAGGGACTAGGGATACAAAAATGATTAAAACATGAGCCTTGCCCTTAAAGAACTTACTCCCTCAAGAAGTAGATGAATCAGATAAGTAAATCAATTATTATAATATAGCTGTGATAAGAGAGATGACAAAAGTGTAGCATGCTATGAGAGCACAAAGAAAGGGTATCTAAATTAGATTGGGACAGCAGGGTAAGAGGATAAGAGGAACTGAGTTTTTAGGAGCAAGAATTTAATTAGCTGAAAAAGGAGGCCAAGGGAAGGTGATGTGTAAAATAGCATGAGGAGATTGGGAATGTCTTCTCTCTTCAGGTGTTTAAAAAGTACTAGCTCAATATAATGGAAGGGTGGGGTGGGGGTGGTTAAATATGCCTACATAAACCATGCTTTCTCTGTCTTTTCGGTCCCTTGACTTCTTTCCTTTTTCCTAACTCCTCTTGACCCCAAGGGTTCAGGACAGAGCCAATATAGGAAGTCTAGTCTTTGGACATTTCAGACCTTTGAGAGCTGCTGTGAGTGAACTAACGCGGTATGTCAAATAGGTCTTCATGGCCGTTAGGGCTTCTTGCTAACTGGCCTCAGTAAGAGCACAGAGAAACAGTGCTCATAGGTGAGGTCACAATATACTTGTGTGTGCCTCATAAAGATGCTGGCATCTATGGAAATGATTTCTTTCTCTGGGCCAATGTTTTCTTTTTCCTGAATTCAGAGCCTTGAATAAAAGGAACCTTGTTGCAAAGACATCAATAATTTTCCTATATGAACAATATCTAAGAAAAGGAATCAAGACAATTCTCAGCAAGAAGACTGATCTGAGGATTAGCTATAGTGTTTTATATATGAAAGGTGTTTATTAGACACGTCCATTCCTTTTTTGAATTCTCTTTGCCTAGCTAACTCCTACTCATCCTTCTCACTCAGGTCTCAGCTGAAATGACTTTTTTGTTTTGCTTTGTTTCCAGAGAAAAAAAGATCTATATTAGGTCATGTCCTTCTGTTATACCCTTTCTTAGTCCTCTGTACTTTTCCTTTGTAGCATTTAGTAAGACTCCAGTTCAACAATGAGTTGTATTATTAGTGGATTCACATCGCTGTTTGAGTAGAGTGTTAGTTTCATGTGGGCAGGGACTGGGTTTTATACTGCTATATCCACAATGCTTAGCAGCGTTCCTGGTACACGGTAGGTGCTCAATAAATATTTTTTGAATAACTCATCTAGTCTTTATCTCAATTTCAGTGAAACTTGAAAGCAACCAACTGAAATGGAGTAGAGTAGCTAAATGAAATCAGATAGATAGGTCCTAGAGCTAACTGGAACCCCCCAAAGACCCCCAAAACTGACACTGGCTTTGAAGAGATTTCAGATGATGGGATTCGATCCTCCTCCTCTTATTGCTCTTACCTGGCCTCTCCCCATACACGTTTGACTCAAAACTACTCCAGCATCTTCCCATTCATGTGTATGTCAGGGCATTTTTATTACTGCAACTTGTTTTCCTCAGGCCAGTGCTTCCTTCATTATTGAGTGCCAACTGTGCTAGTCAGTGTGCCAAGCATTTGGGATAAAAACATGAAAAGACATGAACCTGACCTCAGGAGAACAGAGGCTGCCACGTGAGTGGCAAGACTGGAGAAGGCCCCATCAGTCTCCAGGGAATCACTGCCTGTAATTACACCACAAGGGCATTGCCCTTTCAGCTTAAGGGGTTTAATCCCTGTTAAAATGCATGGTATCCTGGGAAGCATAACTCTTTTTAGCTGTTATCAACCACTTTTACCATTGCATGAATGAAGTGTCTGAGAGCAGTGTTGGCCCAGAGTGTAGAGGGACAGGGAATGAGACTGTTGGGAGTCTGAGAGGAAGAGGGGAAAGGAGTGCCAGTAAATTGGGAAAGGGGTAAAAATCAAAGAGCTAGAACAGTGCTTGGCACATCATAGAGAGAAGGCAATGCTTGAGAGTAAGTAAAAGAAAAACTGCTTTCTTCAAAATGGTGGAGGGCTCATCCTTTATTAGGCTATTTCCTTAGGTAGGAATTTCTGGTTGAGAAAAAGTTTTCAAATTCTGAAACAGATATCTCCAGCTGTTTAGGGTTGATGCTAAATTCCAAGTACACTACCAGATTCTACGACTTTATAGGGAGAACATGTAAAACATTTTTTTTTTTCTTTTCTAGCAACATTAATTCAAGAGGATTTCTATTTTCAGAAATTATATAAGAAGGAGTTATACCTTGTTTCAAAGATTCTTTATGGGTTGAGCTTAGATCCATATGCCTGCTTCTCTTGGCTAGTCCAAAATCTTTTTCTCATCAGAGACACTCCAATAGCCTTAAATTGGTCATGAGAACTAGTGGCGAAGTTTCAAAAGAGGACAAATGCCATACTGATGTCTGAATACTAAAGTTCTTTTCCTATGTCTGCGAGTATAATGCTTGCTTACACATACTAGCAACGAACACAATTAGCATACTAATTTGATCCTCTATTAAAGAATGGAAGATTCTTTTGACATAGACAGCTGTCCATGAATAGCTGGAGTGACCCTTGGTCACTTTTCCATCTGTCTTAGAGTAAAAAGTCCAGGCTTTGGCACACACTAGCTGTGTGACCTTGGGTAGCTTTCTTATGTTGCTTGTTCTCAGTATCTTCATCTGTAAAATGGGGGCACATCTAATACCTGCCTTACCTGGTTGTTGTAAGCGTTGTAGAGTGTCACAATAGACATTCCCTAGTGTTTTTAACTCTGGCCAGAATCTGTCTATTCTGGGGAATTTGTAGTAGATCTAGCACACACTACTTCAACCTACCCTTAAAGAGAGAGGGGTAGAGAGAGGTTTTACTGAGTCAGCTGTTAGTCTTCCCATGAGGTACATAGGACTGGTTTTACCCTGACTTTATTAGAGAGCTGAGAACTCTGCAGCCCTGAAGTCACCATATTCTTTTTGCTCTTGCCTGACAGGATTGTAGGACTCCAAGGAGAGAAAAGCAGGGCTGAGGAGTGGCTGCTGTCTCGGAATGCCCTTAGGCCCATCTTCTGTAGCGGTTGGCAGCTTTCAGAATATCAGGTTGATAAATCTAAATAACACCAAATATAATTGCAGGATTACAATTTCCTGATACCTCCCTATACTGATTTCTTCCCCTTTCCCCCTCTTTAGAACAATGATTCTTATCATTGGTTGCACCTTGGCATCACCTGCAATGCTTTAAAAACTGAGGCCTGTGTCTGTTCCTCAGAGACTCTGACTTAAGTTATCTGGGATATCGCCTTAGCAACATATGTAAAGGTAGCTTTTTATTTTATTTTGCTTGCTTTTTTTTTTCTTTCTTTCTTTTATTTTTTTAACCATTGGGCTTTTTAAAAGTTCCCCAGAGAACCATCACACAGTTTAAACACAGAAAACTTCAAAAATAGTTTTGTTTTCAGTGTAAAGTCCAAGTTAACACATGCCACTAACACAATTTTTTAATTGAAACTTTATTTATAATTCAAAAAAATGAAATAACAGAAAAAGGCAGCTCAAGAAGTTATGGAAGTATTACTCCTAAAAAGTTCTGTCCAGGCACTTTTATCTCATTCTGATCCCAACTACTAACTCAATCGTTCCTCTAATGTTCAGAAAGATACACAGATGAACACAGATTAGTTAAATAACATGGTCAAGTTCTCCTTATTACTGAAAAAAATGAAGAGAAAACCAAACCCCATATTCCTTTTTTTTTTTTTTTACCTTTAGCATTAATATAGTACCCACTTTGCTTTTACTACAAAACATTACAATATTGTTACTAACTATAGTCTATAAACTACACTAGTCATATTTTTCCCATGTGTCAACACATTCTTAATACCTTGTAGTAGAACATTCCTGTCTTTATATTATTAACCACAATCCCCATCTACTGCCCAAATCAGTTATACATTCCCTATATTATCCTCCAGCTATCCTTCAACTAACATTAATCTCCCTAGACTACACGTTTCAGCCACAATCGCATTCGTAAATCAACTGTGTTTGTTACATTCATTATAATGTGTTGCCGTAAAGTCCATCCCTTATCACATATTTATATTTGACCTTATTAAACATTCTACATACATCCAGGATCACCTCTCCCTTCTCATCTCACATTCTATCTCCCACCAACCTACACTTCACAGTCCAACTCCATAAGTCTAGTTGTATTTAGACTGAAAAGACAGACGTTTAGTTGTGGAACAAAAATTAATTTCATGCTGTTAACAATATTTTGGTATTCTAAATTGAATTCTAGTTTAATGGAAACACACTCTGTCCTGCCCTAACCCATAAATGCTAGGCTGGATGAGCCAACCTGGTGTGAGAGGCACCAGGTTGGAAGAAGAGCAGTTTGATGTGGTCTTATCATTTGAATGCTGGATTATTCCTAAGAGCCAGTGTTAGTTCAGAGGGTCAGCTTTAGGGATTTTAGGATCTCTTATCATTCAGTAGCTCTGCCCGTTTGGCTGCCAATTTTGTGAAACAGTTATTTTTTTCAACCCCAGTGTAATGAGACTCTGGTGTGTCATGGTCAATTGTGATATGTAATTCACATGTTGCAAGAAATATGAACTAACAAAGTTCTGGGGTTTGCAGACAACATATTTAAAAATGAAGTACAGCTAACTCAAAGTTATCCCAGTAGCATTGCTTCACTCTCTTGCACCCCAATACACTGTCTTGAATGGGAGAACATGGCAGAGTAACAACTATCACGGGGGACTGTCATTTAACATGAGTGTTGGGGTTTCTGCAAAAGCCAACCTCCCAAGTCAAAGAGGTACCTCACTGTGCCTCAAGGTTGCAGCATTGCATACTGATGGGGATGGAGGGGAGAGGGTAGATAAAGGACCCTGTGTTCTGGTGCCCAGTCTCCTTTTGGGGGAGATTGAAGACCTTGTTTTCTTCCACTAGAGAAAGAAGCCTGTTTATAAGGTCATAAGCCATCCCTGAACTGAATATGGGAAAAAAAAAAAAGACTTAAATTCTTTATCTGTCATCACCAAAAATCAGTTTATAAACATGTCAAGTGTAAAATACATAATCTTTAGGAAAACTAAACCCAATAGTATGGAATGTTTGGGGTGAGGGTTATTCCTTCTGATATTTGGGATAATTGTGGTCTGATCTGTAATTTTAATGTCTTCTACTGAAGATGAAGGAATGAGTATTTCATTTAGCTTTTTTATTTGCTAATGAATTTGCTAGTTGCATAAAAAATTTACAAGTTTAGCCCAACCCTTTGATGTTTTTCTCTTTTGAGGTTCTTGAGCAAAATGGAAAATGAAGCTTGAAGAAGAGCCCAGTGTGGGGAGAAGGGAATAGGGCTGGGAAGAAATATGGCAAGTATTCAGTATATGGTGGTTGGTAGTTGTCATGGTGGTGACGATGGTGTTAATAAATCTCACCCAAGAAATGTTTTCCAAGCAGTGATGTGCAAAAGGGAACATGCAACTTTGTGTTTTGAGATATGTGAACTATCTTGAATATAATTTATGACTTTTTTT
This sequence comes from Cabassous unicinctus, assembly GCA_029593785.1. NCBI lineage: Eukaryota > Metazoa > Chordata > Mammalia > Cingulata > Chlamyphoridae > Cabassous > Cabassous unicinctus. The sequence continues at coordinate 6,202 of JAQZBX010050612.1, read as the reverse complement.
GCTTAGAATAATTTTTTTCTAGCAAAGAATTTTGAATGCAAAATAAAGGAAAAGGGATTTACGAATAATTTCGTATACTCAAATTAAAATCACCTGGACCCTGTTCTTCATCCTTCCACTAATTTTCCTTGTTTAAAACAAATTACTAAATTGTTGTATGCTTTAATGCCTCAACATTTCCACTTATTAGTGAGTAAAATATGTGGAGTCCTTTGAGTTAAATGAAACAAAATATCAAATAAATGAAAGATCTTATTTTATTTTACTTTATAGTACAATGGATATAATTGGGCAAGTACACTTAAAATATATTTTTAGGGTTAGAGTCCTCACAATCATGTGGCAAGTGAAGGATCACTTTTAGACTTCATATCAGAGTGTGATGGATTCTTATTATTAGTTTAGTACTACTAATACGATTAGGAACAAAGGGCTTCAGAAAATTCATAAGTGATAGCCCAAGGATGAATTACTTATTAAGAGAAAATCAGGAATGTTTTGCGATACTTCCCTAACCTCTCAAAGCAGAGGACAACTGTCCTGACTTCCCACAACACATTCCATAGGGCCATTTTCTGAGACAGAATTCTGCAAAGGATGGTCTGACACATAGGACATTTGTTGCACCACTGATGTTGAAACATATTTTCCTTTCCCTCCAACATTTGCTATTTATTTTACATTGCTATTTATTTTACACTGACCCTGGCTTACTGGTGACAGTATATGAAATCGCAGCTTTTCATCCTTCAGATAATTTCTGGCTTTGTGATCTTAGACCCATCACTTTTCACTGAGCTTTCATGTCAGTGGAGATAGGTTTGAATTTTAATAAAGTTTCCAATCCTTCAGGGCCCTCTCCCCTGAAACAGCTCCAGCTCCCCAGGGCTGCTGAAGAGTTGACAGAGAGAGTAGAAGCTTTTGTGGACACTGATGCTGATGGCAGATAACTCCAGCTGTCATTACAAGATCATCTAGATAAGGCGGAACAATCAAGTAAGGGCTTATAGTCCACTTGAGTTTTTCTGATTGTAAAACCAGCCATTTTTCAATTTAAATAATTTAAGGATTCCAGCTTCTCTATACTCTAAGGCTCATTTAGCCTCTTATTAGCTAACTGTTTCTCCGGTTCAAGAGGTGGAAGGAAAGAGTGCAGATTTTTTGTTGTTGTTCATTCACAGCAGTGGGTAGTGGTGTGTAAATAAGAAATAAGCCAAACAAATTTGGTGAGAAGAAAGAATGGAAATCCATACAAATAATCATAATTGATTTTAAAAAGTTAATTAAAAGGAATAAAAAGGGACAAGTACTGCATGGCCTAGCATATATCAATAGGCAAATGACACAGAGGAGAATTAATTAGAAAATTGATTCCCAGATAACTAGAAGGAGGAAGCAAACTAATACGACTCTTAATTTTAACTCTTTTCTAAGTCCTTTTCCTTACAGTATTCTGACAATGATCTTATCTCACATTGTTTCCCCTTCTTTCATTTCAGAATTAGGGAAAAACAAAACAAACCGCTGTTTAAGAAACAGTGTCAGAAACAGTTAATATTGTTTGTACTCTCTGCGTTTCTTCTTTTAAACACTAGAGCACTTGCGGTGACTTCATCCCTGGACTCTGTAATGTCAGGGGTCTTTTCTGATTTGCTATTACTGTATTCCTAAGCACTTAGCACTGTGACTAAATGTTTGTTGAGTGATTGAATTAATGGGATTTACTGCCCACAAGATGAGGAAAAAGGATTGGTAAATACAGAGTAAGTTAACATAACATACACACTACACTACTTTATAGGTCTTTTTTAAAAATCTGCAAAGGTTCAATTAGAGAATTTCCTCAAACGCTAGCCCTGAAAAATAAAAGTAGATATATATTTTTTTTGCAAAAAAAAAAAAGGGGTGGTGGTGGTGTGTGAGAAACTATGGAAAAATAGTTTGGGATATTCTGTATTATACAAAGTTCAAAACAGTCTTTACTATATGATTTTTCAGAGCTTTTGAGATGCAAATTTTCCTTGTGAATTTCCTAGAGAAGGAAATAGCATGATACATTTCCCAAAATTATTTGACCAGGTTTCTCTTTTACCTGGCACAGCTTGTGGAAATAGTGGGCAATAAAACATGCTTTGGGAAAATTAAACATCTTAATTCAGTTTAATTTCCTTTCTTTAAGATTTAAGTCCTAATAATTTTTTTTCCGCCCTAAAAAATACTCCAAAATGCTACTTTACTAAATAATAGATGAGTCAATATTTTAACTAATTACTGCAATAGAGCACCCAAAATGAATGGTATTGCTAATGAAGGGTTTGATTTTGATCTACAGTATGTTAAAAAATTGCATTTATCACCTAGATATGACATGCTCAGTAATTATCTTGATTTTGAACATAGGGCTATCGATCTTTCTGTGTGTGCTTTTAGTAATATAGTTTAGGATGCCTACACATAAAGACCCATGACCGTGTGGGGAAAATAAAGACTACAAGCCTATTGTAGTTTAGTAGAATGAGTGTGGGACCAGGAGACAAGAGACTGGGTTAAGAAATGGACATTACCACTGACGCAGAGTGCGACCTTGAGTAAACCCCACTCTCTTATCTATAAAATGGCCCTCTCGTAGTTTTTCACCCCACTTCTCACTCCACTTCTCACCCCCACCAGAATGGGAATCCCCTAAGCAAATCTTACATGGAACGCTAATATACACAGCAGATAGAAGAGATAAAAGCAGAGATGCTCTGGTCTCAAGAAGGAGGACACCAATTGGCCTGCCCTTCCCTATGTCCCTGAGTATCCCCAAGGAGCCTAAGAACTCAGTAGAACACAGTTTGAAAACCACAAGGCAAGTTATCTTTAGGGTTCTTTCCAAATCTTACTCATAGAATAGTAGGGATATTTGTGAAAACCCTATTAAAGCTTGTGAATCCCTGTAATTTTATACAGCTCCATACAGCATTCAGCTTAAGAAAATAGAATACTGCCATATTACATATTGCAAGCACGTTTGAATTTCAACATATATTTTATTTCAGTTTAAAAAATAAAATAAGAAAAATATTACCAGAAAGTACTCTTCCCTAAGTCACTTTATGAATACATTTCAACATATACACTTGACAGTGAGTTAAAATTGAATGCAAATATTGCCCCTGAAAAGTTGCCCATTTATAGTTAGAACCTCTTAGATTCCAAAGTGCAAGGTTTTGCTAAAAACAAAAAGTGTAATTACATAAATATGCGTATTCTTTTCAAGTCATTAAACTATATTATGATTAATAAACAATAGAGAAATGAATGCAAAACTATTCAACAGAAATACTGCTTCTTGAACAGCCTTTAAAATTATGATATGTTTCCTGGGAAAATGTATTACTCTTGACAGGCTACAAAAGGAATATTAACCTCCTTGAAATTTAATAGCAAAGTCAGACAAGTGTAAAAAAATCAGTGACAAAAGTGGTAACATAACTATTTTTGTTAAGATTGTATATAGGATAAAAGAGATATTTAAAGCTACATTAAGATCTGTGTAAAAAGGGGTCTTTCAGAAGAGTCACACGAGCAACACAGCTAAAATCATGGTGTAGATTGTTCTAAAGATAGCATTCTTGGAAATGGAAAAACGTGTGCTTTCTTTTGCTTTTCTTATTTTGGACACTTTTACAATTTTTTTATAGGATGTCAGACATTAAATTTGCCCTTAAATATATATACATCTATGGGCAGGGGGCAGGCATTTGTTACATTGACAAATTACCAATGACCTTTAGTTAAAAGGTAGATCATTTTCACTGTCTTTAATGTACAACTAATGAATCATTGTAATCTGTAATCAAAAGGGATCTTTGCTTCTGCAAAAAATATAATTCACACCAAAATAGCATTAACAATAAGAGTAGTGGTTAAAATGTATGATGAAATAAACACTGTAAAATTGCATTTACCATAAAACACATTACTTGCCCAGTCAGGTAACGGTGATTTTGAAAACAGGCTCACATTTTAAAATATTTCATTGTTATTATAATCCTAAATATTTCATTAAAATCTCTTATGGTGCTTTTACTTCTTTTAGAGAATGCTAGCTTGAGACATTTTAAAAAATAAAGGTCAAAAGTCATAAAGGATAATAGCTGATGGTTTTGATAATGCTAATTATATATTACTGAGAATAAAGGTAGAAAAGGAAATATGAATACTAAAGAAAGATAAACATCCCAATGCTGGATTAAAAAAAAATAATGAGAAAACCCTTAAAATGTCTTTGTACTTCACTGTCATAATTCAAAGACATAATGAAGCCTGAATTTAAAATGTCAGTTTCTGTGAGTGTTGATAACTTGGTTCTTTGTTGGGCAAGTCAAAATGTGTCTGTTTGATAGGCAAAAATGACGGACTAAAAATGGGAGAAGTTGGATCTAAAAAAAGAAACACACACACGCACACACAAACGACTTTTAGAAAAAGGCCCATAACGTACTTGAAGGAGAAGACTGGTGGGGTAGGAGGCAGTATCTTTAGGAAGTCCACCAAGCAGCACTAAAAGGCACTGTCCGTGGCCAATCAAAACGATTTCTGTGACTGCTGGGGCTCTTGCATCTCTGTCTTTACACTAGACTGGAAACCCTTTGTACTAATTACTAGACTGTACCAGATTTTCTGGTTCAGTTCAATCTTATAATTGACTGACAGTGATGGGCAAGGAAGGGGAAAAATTCAGGCTCACCACTGCAAGCAGAGGGTCAGAAATGGTTTCATAGAGAGCTAGTCACAGCCTGGCACTAAGAGCAGGGTTAAGCAAGCATCACCAGCATTTTCTTCTAATTCTCAGATTAAAAAGGAAGTTGGGAAGAAAAAACAATTCTTATATGGCTGCTCTGTGCTCTCATCTCACAAACCAATTCTTAGCATGCAACTGTTTTAAATCAAATGAATGGAGAATGGCTTCAAGTGTAAATGATAATTTTAAAGGTTACTGGTTTTTTATTTTACTTTTGGGAATTAGATATAGTTTTGTCTCCAAAACACAAATAGGGTGGTCTTGCTAAAGTTAAATAGTCTTTTATCCTATTTACAAAAACCAGGAAAAGCAATGCTGCCATGTCATTCCCAGGGCCAAAATTCACTAAAGTACAAAGCATACTTAGAAAGCCTATGATATTCTACATAAGCAGAGTTAAGCATTTGAAAGCCCTTATCAGCAGAATTCTCACAGCCTTTGCTTGTTGGTAGTTCACCGATTTGAACTTACTGTGTATCCCTGGTAGTTAATAAGATGGCTTATTGTTGACCATGAATCCATACTTTTAAAAATAAAAGTTTAAATAATAATGTACATGAACTTATAGTTAATGCATTAAAAAAATAGAACACATTGAGCACTGGATTAAAGACTGAATCTGCTGACCACTATTTGTTATTTACTTAGAACTCTTCTCCACCCACTTTATTTCTGTCCAAAAGAGCAACCCTGGCTTTAGTTACAGCAAACATCAAAATACGCAGGTGCCAAATCAGGGCCAAAATGAAAACTCAGGCCATTCCGTAGGCAAGTGAGAATTCTGTACTATCATGTCGAGGTCAATTGGCTTGAAATTTAATCACAGGTTAGGTCCCTTTTTTCTCCAGGCTAAAGAGCAAGCAACACCTGTGCCAGCGGCAGCTCACATTGCAGTTGACATAGCAGCCAGTTCAATTTTTAGTTACAAGTCAATTACTTACTGGAATAGAAAGGGAACATTTCATTCATTCCATGGATGGCCACTTTTCCAGAGAAACCTGTCAGGTTTTCTTTCTCCAAAAGAAGAAAAGAGAAGAAAAAGTGAAAGTTAAAAATAAGTGATATGCTGCAAAGTTTCAGAGCTAGGCCAGTACACTACAGCAGAGAAGTTGTGCAAATAGCTTACCTTCCAAATACTGAACAGAGCTGCCGTGCAAATGAGGCCTATCCCAGCTGACAAGTCCTGGGACTTTCATCAGAGTATCAAAACAGGTGAAATTATAATAGGTGATCTACACCTGAGAAGAGGGACCAGCTGACTGTATGAAAGAAGAGAGCAAATGAGTAAAATGTCTTCCCCCAGCTACAGTCAGCCCTTGTGCAAGGGGAGTTTCAAATGTACTGGCTATACACTTTTGTCCAAAGCTGTGGTTCTTTTTTCTATTTTTTCTACTTTCTTTCTTTCTTTTTTTT